>JAVSBS010010370.1:185724-197675 GCA_033124195.1 Coracias cyanogaster
CATTTGAAACTGGTTGTAAAGCACAGCTGCAAGAAAACAATAAAGACTGTACCGGGTTTTGGCTTGAAGCTTTTTATTTAAGGGATTGTTGGCCAAAGCAAGTGTATATAACATTTTCCTATATATTCTTCCAAGCCTTTAAAATATACAGCTTTCTTCTATATCACAATATAGCTCTAAATAACTAGTAATTCCCCCATCCCCTTCTATTCCCATCTTCTAAAAGTTCTCAAAACCAGTTATTTTAAGGTAACTCTGGTCAAAACAGGATACAGAAGGACTGAGATAAACAGCTTTTATCCCCTACAATGAAAATAAGCAATTAAGAAGTCAGAAGCATCATTCTTGTTCTTACAAAACCTCAGCACAAAAGAGGAGTGCTTGGTAGCAAAGAATGAAGATGCAAGTTTTCAAAGATGACTGGAGGATTTAGTCCTATTTCAATTTTGTTGACATTGTGTATCCAAATCCCTTAATCAACTGTGAATATTTTAGCTAGTAAGTTCAGATTCCATGATACTAAGGGGAAAGTGTCTAGAATTCTGGTTTCCATTTGCAGTGTAATATGAGAGATACTACACTCAGTGGATCTAACAAGAAATTCCATCATTGAGACTCTGAATGTTTTCAAGTAAAATAAGCAGCTTAAATATTTCTAACATGCCAATTACCTTAAAATCCAATTCCAAATGTTGTGTAAAACAGAATAATTATCTCCAGCTGATAGGCTGCCATATTGACAGTCTGAGAGTTCAGCTACTAGCACTCTATGTAAAGAATCAAAGAGACTTTCAACATTTTTGCAGGTTGATCCATTTCTTCCTTCAAAATGAAGCAAAGGAAAAATAAACTATATAAAATCTGAGAAGAAAGTGACAAAGAAAGGGAGAAAGAGAGAAAGGGAGGGAAGGAAGGGAGAGAAGGGAGCAAGGGAAGGAGGGAGCGAGGGAGGAAGGAAGGAAGCAAGCAAGCAAATAAAGGAAATCCTGGAAAACTATTTCAGTCATAAAAGGTGTGATTAGTACTACCTGGCTGTATATGAAGCACTCTTCTGAGGTTTCTGTGGCTACCTGATACAAGGCCAAAGGCAGACCTTCCAGCACTTTCTAGGTGCTTAGAAGAGGAGGAGATACAATTTCACTAATAGCTAATATATACAAAATTTAAAATATGTATTGAAACCAAAGATTCTACTTGCAGAATGAGGTAGTCAAACTGGATGTTAAGAAATCTACTTTTTCAGAAATTTCAGCCCAATAACTATGTTTCAGTAATAATCTCTAATATAAGATCAAGGGTCAAGATGAGTCTCTTACTGCTTGTACTATTTCCTTTTGAGAGAGTCTGGAATAAAAAAATAAAGTGCCAATACACAGTTTCTCTTCCCAAGAAAGCATTAACTTGGGAGGAGTAAGAACTGCAAAGTGTGTGTATTACAGCACCCCCTGGTGTGACTTGCCACAGACACAAATTATACGTGGGCAAAACTTACCAGGTCATCTATTTACCAAGACAAGAAGTGCAGAATTCATCACTAAAATGTAACTTTAGTGCTTCTCAGTTTCTTTTAAATTGTAAATTATTTTACAAGATAAATCAAACCTAATCTGATTTCTGAGCAATATTTGACGCAGAAGTGGCTCATAAAATTCCAGTTACAAGACTGATAGTTCACTTTTAATTAACAAACATGCTGTTGGTAAACCTGTGACTTCCCACATCATGATGACTATCAAACAAGCAAGAAAACAAGCCGCTATCTTCTTAGAAATGTAACTGTATTAAATTTTTAAAGCAGAAAAATGGGAAATCTCAATGCGAAAACATAAGATGGATTAGCAAAGATCAAGACACGAAGCAGCATGACCACTCAGATCCCAGGAGAGAAGGTCTTTCTATGATGTGCTGAAAGGGCATTTTGCTGAGATTACTCAGAGGACTACACAGTCCACTCTTTATGTGCTTAGCAAACTATAGAAGATAAAATATTTTATTAATCTATCAGTATTAGTACAGACAGCCTTAGGAAAGCACATCTGGAACACTGCAAAATGACTGTGTACCTGGATCATAGGCACCCAATGCACTGCTTTATAAAATGTTCCACTTCCCCTTACCTTTCTGCTACAAAAGTTATTGCATGACGTATAATACAAAAAAACCACAAAAGGCCTCATTTACTTTTTGTGCTGTCATAAATGAAGAATAATTGCATGAAATCCAATAGAATGTGAACTAGCATAGACTAGCAGAAAATCTGCTCCAAAGGCTTCTACTCCATCAGCCAGACCTTCCTCTTGCCAGACAACACATTGGTGTGCTCAGCTACACGGCTTCCCTTCAATGCACAGATATTAGAGTGTATCTCTGACTAGGTACAGAACAAGCTAGCACCTGTCCAGTCACACACGTGTGCTGAAATTTAGAACAGAACATAGAAATCCTATTTAATCCTGCCAAATTATGGTGTCTAAATATTCTGTAAAACTGCTTTTGTTTTATAAAAACAGATTTTTAATTTTTTGTAATAAACTGGCATACCTCACTAAATGTGTACAGAAGAAAAGGTGAAACTAACACTGAACGATGGATGCAGCTGCTTTCTAAAGCCAATCAATAGCAATATTATCTACATTCTTGCTATGTCATTGTCATGAGTTTGGATAAAGGCCAAGCAACTTGCAGGCAGGCCTTTCTTTACAATCAAAAGCTTGCTAAGTTTCTAAATACCTCCCAAATTCTGCCAGACACTTTTGGCAATTTTTAAATAGCTTTTTGTAATTGCAATGCTATTACAAAAAGGAATCTGATAAGCTAAATCGCTTCCGTAAGTTCTGAGTCTGTATGCAAAAAGCTTGTGCACACACATCACCCATTGTCCCATAAGATAACCCCCTAAAAACAAACTATTAACACTTGTCACTCATGCTGAAACAGCCTAAAGGAACCAGTAAATTTCCTTTATTACATTTTTAATTTTGAAGATTTGTTACCCAAAAGACACCACCTGCCAAGTTCTTCTGAAATACAAGGGGGTATGTTCAAATGGAAGAAAAAGCATGAACATTAGTCACAAATACACACAATGCTCAAGTGGTAAATGAGAATTCATTTTGCTGTTTGCTTATCGCCCTCAATTTTCATTTTATGTGTATATAAGTTATTAAAGTTTCCCTTGGGACCAGTCTACTCTTATTTTTTCAGCTTCCTTGCTTTGAGGTTGAAAGCACGTATCGCCAGAACATTATCAACTGCCAGCAATTGAATTAGATAAAACAATATCAGGCAATTTAAAAAATCATTTTCAAAGAAACTACTCCCTGGTTTCAAAGAAACTACTCCCTCGGGAAGAAAATTAAGTGAGCAAAATATCTGTAACCCCTTGTCAGTATTCTGAGAAACTAATTAGCTCTATGTTTTTGATAAAGTAAGTTGACAAGAACCCTTCACCTCTTCTGTAAGATCCAATTTGCCTTGGAAATTTCTAATTTCTCTGTTGGTGTGTCATATGTGATTCATCCAAATACAAAGCAAAAAAAGAAAAAAGAGAAAAGGAAAGATCAAGTGCTTTTAGATTTGTACTAATGAATAATGTATATTATTATTCCAACCATAGTATACATTTTCTAAATCTAAACTTCCATGCTTAACAGTTTATCAAACACACCTTCAAAGTTATAACACAAATAACTTGAGGATGCTTTTTAACCAAAAATACAAACTGCCAGAAAAGTGGTGTAAAAGATGACCTCCATTCTACTTATCTATCATCAGAATCTAAACATTTACCTAATAACACAAAATATGTGCAAAACTAGGTTTAGAGAAGTCTTATTGTCCTTGGGACCTGCTGGACCTAAAAGGTGTTGGGCTCCCTGTGGTATGATGTTTTGTCCACTTGTTTAAGCTGGTCTGTATGAAATACCTTGGTGACTCTTAGCACACAGGGATCTCAGAGAAATGCCTTCCAGCTTACCCATCACTATTTTTTATGTTAGAAGGTAGAAAGCAAACCATTTAGTCTATTATTAGAATTACATTCTTCATTTGCGGGTGGTCCTGCTTCAGGAATGCTGAAATATTTAAACAGAAAGACTCAACTGCGACTGGTCCTATGTCCAAGAATCTGAACATCTGCAGTCCCCAAAAATGAAGACGCAGGGTGCCCATTTTCTCAGTTACTCTTGAATTTAATTTCAGTGTGTTCCCCTAAGAATCAAGTCAAAAACTAAAAAAGACAAAATATCAAGCAGTGACCACCTTTTACACATTGGGCAATATTTTATTTATTTATTTATTTTTTTAAAAACACTCAGTTTGTAAAGGTTAACCACTATTCTTCCAAAGAGTAACTGATGTGGTTTCTTTTCAATGGTTCCCTTGATAGGGGATCATTTTTTCAGTGCTCTCCCAATGTTCAAATGAGAAGTGCAATAGTGTTTGTCCTCTGAATATTTCACATCAAGTTCTCAAACACAAGAATCAGTGAGGTGATATCCTAGCACAAGTCTCTATCACAGAAAATGCTTTTTCCACTTTTCCATTCAGTTTTCATATTTAACCTACTGCAGGATAGGTTATGCAAGAAATGCCACAATCATTTGCGTATTAATCCACTCTGGTTTTAAAGACAATACATTATGTCGCTAAGCAATCTTTTTTGAAGCTGGATTACGCTCCCTCCTCAGGGGAAGAGGAGGGTCGTGGTGGTGAAGAAAAGACTGGGGGAATGGGAAAAAAGAACCACAGATTTGCCTTTCCAAAAAGACCTTTCCAAAAACCTTTTGTGGCATGTGTACCAACACACACATTCCTTATTCTTACCTAATAATGTTAAAAAGAACACATTTGGAAACAAGCCATATGAGACTAAGCTGTAAACTGTCTCTCTCCTGAGATCTCACCAAAGCTGACAGCCCGAGTTAGCAAAAGCAAAGTTTCCAATGTGTTTGGATAAGAGACAGCTTAGGAGCAGTTTGGTTTGGGTGACAGGTAGAGGACAACTCAAAAAGAAAGACATGAGGAGTCACTGCCACAAAGATAGCAGTGAAACAGTGAAGAGAAAAAAAAGAATACCAGTGACAGACATCTGAGGGATGCCAAAGAATGACAGCAGAGACAAATGACTTTTGGAAAAAAAAAACAAAAAACAAAAAACACTGGAATTAATAGTACTTCAAAATTAAAAAATAATGTTATTTATTTTTTAATTTTGAAGTACTATTAATAAAAATGAATGTTATTTACATGTTGTGAGAAGGTTCTTTAAATGAGTGCATTTAAAAGAGCAATCAGTGCAGAGATCCCGCTCTTCATTCCTCAGGCACTGACACTTCCCAGTCTCTTTAACTAGATGTACAGGAATTATCTCTAATTAATTCCTGAGTGTTCAGTGAGAACTAAGCACTACTGTGAAGAGACCACACTGAGAAGTACTTAAGAGCTACAGAGATAAATATGTAAGCTTGAACAGCTACTAGAACACCTAAACAAGATACTCACAGATTTAAACAAGAGTTAAGCTTTTTAGTAAGAGTTGAGCATACCTACAGCACTGAAGTCTAAATTATTCTGGAGATTAAAGAATACTTCTAATTGCAAGGAGAACATTATCCAACAGGCCAGCATTACTCCTTACCATTATTAGAGTGCCACCATTCTACTAAAAATAAAAAAACCAATAAAGCTGTTTCTTTGTACAAAATGCTTATGTACCTCAATTATTAATGCAACCAAATAAGTGAGAGCCACAGTGTGGCAAACAGTGGTAAAGCTATTAATAAGACAAAATAAACCTGTAATGTTCCTTAGTTACAAAGTGAGTTCATCCCAAAACCTCAACAGCGGCACCACCATCTTTTTCCCAAACTTTAAGTCATGAAATAAAAATCCACACTATACCCTGGCTGACTGTAGGCAAAGAGAGCTTTGATTCAATATAAAAGAGACCAAATTTCATAGACCATGAACTCAAAGTTCTAACAGGCACAAAAGAAACAACTGCAGACAGACACCATCTAATACTGAAGGCACTATATATAATTGTAACACCCAGACATGTGGAGAGCAGCAAGAAGAGTTCTGTCTCAGCTTTAATTCTTTGCTTCCAGTGGCTTTGGTATACTGGATGCCAAGGAATGTTTGATTCATGAAACTGAGCAGATTTTTAAAATTCTGCTTAGATGGAGAAATCCTTGACCTCTGCAATGGAAGAGCCAACACTTCATAAACCATCTGGTCAGTGAAAAAAAGAAAAAAGGAAACTAAGTAGTCCTCAGATATACTATAGCAATTTTAGTATTTTCAAAGAGAGTCTCTGAAATGCATTGTCATTCCTCCGAAGACAAACATGTTATACTCAGTGCACTAACCTACAGAAAAATGAAGAGTTGTGTTTGAAGGACTTTGTTACAACTTATCATAGTATTTTGAGCTGAATCAACAAAAGGAACTCACAATCTCATGATAGTTTTCAGTGATAAACAATTGAGTATAAACACCTGTGTATAACTTTCAGGCTTGCATTTCTTCATTACACCATTTCAAAAAAGCACTTAAATTTGCACATCAGTAGTTTAAAATATCTAGAAGCTTTTTTGAATTGGGCCCTATAGCAGTCTCGATGAGTAGAGAAGGCCTGTACCTTTAATTGAAAGACAATTATATACTAAACTACTTTCCAAACCAACATAATTTATAAGTACATTTTTGAAGTGGCAACAACAGCCTCAACTAAATCACACACCTGCCTGTTAAATCATCTACAAACTTCTGCTTTTTAATATTCAGAGCTTCCTCATATTGTCATGGGACTACTTCAAATGGAAAATTTTTATGCATCAGAAAGTAATTATCTGCAAAACTACTGATTTTATGTGGCACAAAGTAATTAGTTGGTATTATTTATGCCTTTAAAAACTGATAATTTCTTCAAGACAAGAATAACCTTTCAAAGTTCCAGATACTATAGAAGAGCAAATAGTGTTTGCAAACTCTAATAAGTAGAAGCAAAGACAGAGAAGAAAATACCATCGTAACAAGGAACATAGAAACAGCTCTGTTCTCCTACCTACCTGGTCACTTAATGTACCCACACTGTTGTGTTTCTCACTGCTGTGGAAAGAATGATTAACCTCAAAAAACACACCTGAGTAAGGAACAGTTCATATTTGCATTGCCCAGGATTAAGGTAGGAATCAGACACTCACAGCCATCATCCTGGCCTGCACATGTATGCTCACATTTCAAAATACAGTATTTATCTACAATCAGTATCTACTGAGTAATAGCAGAAGTAATTCTATTTTTTACAATGTCTCTGGATTGACATCTCAGAGCAGAAAGTGCCTTCAGTCTTGTTTTATCTGGGGTAGGGGAAGGAGGTATATTTTTGCTAGAGGAAGAACCACAAATAGGCTCAGATTTGTTTTAGAAGTCCCAGAATCAGCAAAGCACTTTTCTTGACATGCTATGGGCATTTCAGTACTGCACAGTATGGGGCTGTGCAGGCTTGGGAAGCAAGTTAGCCTTCCTAGGTAGTGCTGAACAAAGGCTATAACACAACATGTAATTAAAAAAACCCCAAGACTCAGGTGGTAACAAAGCTAGAGTAAGAAGTTCCTGTTTTATATCTGCCCTGCTACAGAATTTTTTCCCATTTTTGTTGTCCCCATCAAGCTATGCATCTACTTCTATTCTGAGATGCCTTCAAATAAGGGCAGCTCTTTTCCTAGAGCTTTACCCGAGCTGCTTTACAGCACAATAAAGATAACAGTAAATGGGAGTAATGAGTCAGAAACAAGAGGTCAAAGGTTAGGTCTTTTTACCTCAGTTTTATCACCATAGCCAGCATCTCACAGAAGGAGCTTCAAGATTTCACATACTCCCAGACAATTCCTACCTAGTTTCACAGCACTAGGAGCAGCAGCCTAGCACTACTACTCTTGCTTAAGGCCAGGTTCTGACAGACTGCCTGTACTGGCATATGGGAAACTGCATACATCCCTTTACCCACACATACAGACACAAATACTGCAAAAACAATCTAAGTAGGATATGCTATGGATCCCCTATCTGCCTTTTTGTGGTTAGCTGGACTTTCTTATTTAATTGTGTCATAGGTGTAGGGCATAATCGTGTAATGAATGCATGACATATATGCTTATGTATGCAATAAATCTGTGTTTCAGTAATTTTGAGTATGAGCATCTTGCACCCCAATTTCTTATGCTGTCAGCACTCCTCATGCATATATGACCAGAAAGCACAATCAAAATACCCCTTTATAAGATGAAAATTTTTATGTTTGGAGCAAAACTTCAACTAGATATTTCAACACTGTAGGACAGCACACCTAGTAATCTGTAGTAGTAACAAACAGCAGGCATTATCTTGCTCACAGCAGGTATGCTGTTTCAAGAGACATATGGAAAAGTTTTTTGTGGTTCACAATTACAATCCTTTTTAGATCAAAATGTACTCTGCAATTTCTTCTCTTATAGCATGTGTTCACAGATGACTCAATTTTCTGACAAATGCTTATTTAATACTTTTGCTTAATAGAAAAATCAGTGAGCAAACCGGAAAAATACCAATGGGAGATCTGTAATCAGAGTAAGGAGCATACCCTTTCAACTCTTTGCTCTCTGCTAGCTCCAAATGTTTGATATACTGGCTGCCTGTTCTGTATCATGGATGTTTTCGGTAGGTTTAATTCCTATCTATTTTTAATACATAAGGATTTGAGATGTATTAAGAAGGGTTATACACCTACAAAAATAATGTCTTGGCAAAAAACAGCTTCTGTTTTTGCCAAGTGGAATGTTTTGGAGACACTTCAAAAAGAAGTTGGAGGAAGACGATAGTACTTCCTCCTGTATTTGAACCACCCATAAAGCACATGAAATTAATTCACATTGATTATAATCTAAGAAGAATACATTAGAAGCTTTAATTTAACAGATCTAAGATAAAGGCTTATGACCTAGATGAAGAAGGTTCAGTTACTTAAACTGACAGTTAGAAAGATGCTTAGGTTGTATGTCACCAAATGTCAGCCTGCTATTCTGTTGGTTACCAGCCTGAGGAGTAGGACTAGTGAAGTAATGGTATGCCAAAGGGGATCAGTAAAATAATCACCACTCTTTCTGAAGTTTTATAGTCTGTTTCTGTTCTAGTTGCAGATGTTAAAAAATAGCTGGTAGTGATAGCACCTTGGATACATGCAAATAATTCCCTTTATACCCACATGCCATCCAACTTGCTGGCTGAATCAAGAGGCTACAGAATAAGGCACCTCTTTGCTCTTGATCAAAGATTAATCTGTCAGTTCTAGGAAAGACAAGAGGTAAACTCTGTATTATGCAAAGTAGGAATTAATAAACCCCTTTTATCTACATTTACCATTAGGCACACTACTGCCCCTTTCCTGGCTGCACAGTCATCCATTTTCAGCGAGATGGGTGGACCATACTCTCAGCCAGACTACACGGCAGTCTTGTCATGAAGGCATGCTCCTGGGAAACATGGTTTTGACTGCACTTTGGCTGCAATGAAAACAGTGCGACTCACTATGAATTCCCTGAGTATGCCTCTCAACTACTACACTGCTACACAACACGCAAGCACTGTTGTTCCTCCTTCAGACACAGCTTTCCTACTTTGGGCTAAGCTCAGGGATGTGATATGCTCCAAGCACACCACTATACCACTCCCGCAGAAGGTCACGGTTGCAAATAGTGCTGGCACCTGGATACTGAACATGGGCAATACCCATCCCATAGAGGGAAACACTTCGAGCAACTGCTACTTTGCTCTCCACCGCACAAATTGGTTTCACTATTACGTTTTTACAGATGTGTAACTCATGAATTTTAAGTGGGTTGTAAAAGTCCACAGAAAACCAGTTTAACATCTTCTATCTGTACTGACTTAAACACTCTTTTTTGAACAGCAAAAATAACAATTTTGAAATTCACTTTTCCTTGGCCCCTCTCCTTCCTCCTACTTACCTATATGCTCACTATCATTTTGATGACACAGGGATATTTCAGTTCTTTAATCATAAAATTGACCACAACATCGTTTTCATAAGTAATTAGTGAAGGAAATACAAACACCTGACAGCACTCTGTGATTTTGTATGATCTAGTATCAGAACAGAGTTTCGCTGTTTGAAATAAATAAGCTTCACAGACTGCTACATAGTCCTGCTATGAAAGAAATATGGTTTCACAATAAATTAAGTGAAAACATTAATTTTCTTCTCTTTTATAAAGTAACAAGAATTAAGAATAATGCATCTGACAATGCCAAAATAAAGGGTATTTCTCTCAGTGGAATTAAGAATTTAATACTCTGCCTTTGATCTGAATTACACAGTACTCTTTAAATCCAAGGGCACAAAATTCCAGACTTCCATAAATAACCTGGAGCTTGCTAGCGCAAATCTGTCAACTAACAAATCCCCCTTCATGTCTCCAAAGGCTGCATTTTTAAAGGTCATTAGATGGTCAGCTCACACACTAGCTTTACAGATCATGTAAATGTAATAGACAGAGACACATAAAATCTCCATTCCCCATTTCAAGTAGCAGTGCTTCTCAAGAGTGTATCATCCCTGACATAAATCAGGGAACCTGCACACAGGCAATATCTGCAGGCAATAATAGCAAGATCCTAGATTCCACTAGATGAAGCAGCTCAACACTACATTTGCTGTGTATGGAGAAGTCCTACTGATGTAAACAGTGGCTTAGGAAGGGCCAGTGGGACCACAATACTAAAATATTCCTTTAAAGTTAAAATAAACAAACAAACAAAAAAGCAAAAACAAAGAACAAACTCACTCAAAAACCTTGACTGCTGCATGAGTCTAAGTCCCCCATTTTGCCTTACCAAAGGCTGAAATACGAACAATCTTTCCTCATGGATCCTCAAGGCATTGGAAGCATCTCAGCTTCAGAAAAGATCAACTTCAACTTCAGGATAATTACATGTTTAGTTTTAAGGTTGTGCATAAATGCTGTACTAAATCAGAATGTTTGCTCAGGTAAGACAAGTGAAATCAGGAGTTAGGTCCACCATGAGTATACTTAAAAATCTGCCCTTCAAACTGAAGTGAATGCTCTGTAGCATGGAGTATTGTAACAAACTTCCAGTTCTACACAGTTTTGTCCTGAGGCAAAACAATCCCCTCCTGGGACTGCCATTTGTGTCCTAGTACCTCAACTGCAAAACTCCATTCCATAGTTTCAAAGTGGACAAAAAAAAAAAAAAAGTCAATTAAATGAAAAATTAAACCGAACACCATAAATAAATAAATACAAGCCTCTAAATCTAGCCATACATTTAGACTAACTTTGAGAGATAGGACTACTTCTGTAACAGCGAAGTGCAACCATGTTTATGTGGGTCATTTCACTTTAACCAAGGTGTTACTCCAGCCTGTCCTCAACACTACATGGAAGGTTTACACTAATCAGCTTTTTCTGAGGTTAAATTCTAGCATCATATCAATAGCTGTTACACAACATCAAGAAATATGAGCTGTGCTGATTTATGAAAGTCAACCTGGTCCTATTTTCAAAAAATCTGAATTAACAGATATTTCCCCCATTAAATTATTTTACATCATAAAGTTATATGTTTTAGTTAGGAAAAAAATAAACACTATGATGCATCACACTAAAAAGCCAGAACTATTTTACAGTTAGCATTAACTTTAGCTAAGCTGTGGGGAGAAGGGGGCGGGGCAGGGAGGACACACAATCAAACTCCCCCCAAGAAAAGGATTTTAGAGATTTTTTAATCATCAATTAATATCTGACAACAGTATGATTTTTCTCACAAATATATATGTGTATATGTGTGTGTGTGTGTGTGTATATATATATATATATATATATATATATATATATGAGTGAATGTTTTCCCAGAGGGAGAAAAAGCAA
>JAVSBS010010370.1:202502-214223 GCA_033124195.1 Coracias cyanogaster
GAATATTATGGGTTGGAAGGGACCTTTAAAGGTCATCTAATCCAAACCCCAAAGAGACATATAATAAAATTTTGAAACTCCTGGAAAAATAATTTAATCATGAGGGTTCTTAGCAGAAATACTAGCAGAACAATGTTTTAAATTAATTTATTGTAATGAAATTGCACACTATGCCTAAGTGTATTTTTATAAATCAGTCATTTTGACCCTCAAAACAAACACTGAGATTCAGAGAGAGTTGAGGCTCGGGAGGGTCTGGGGTTTTTTTTGAAGCTTTAAAGTTGCTTTATGTCTAGATCATGTCATTAGTACAAGCTCTGAAAATGTTCTTCATTGATATTCAATCCATGTTAAAAAAACCTAAACCAAACAATTTTAAAACTGATATAAATTGTGGACGCTTCCAGTTTCATGTGCCAAACACAAAGTTAAAAGGTAGCCCTTTTGTAACCTAAGCCGTTTTTAGAGAATTCCTTTGCTTTTTGTTCTAGATTCCTTGCCCAATCAAAACCAAACCTCTCACTACATTTTGATTTTTCACACCTTTTTTACGACTTTCTCTTCTTACTGTTTCCCAGGGCCTGCCTCCTTACCCTGCTATTTTCCCATAGTTCATTAGCCAAATTCAGCCTCCCTTCACTCATGTCTCTATGTCCCTTTCAACTATTCTCCAACTTCAGGCTCCATGACTGGACAATCTGTCTTTCAACTACCCAATTCCAAACTCCAACTTTCTCTGTGCTTCTTGCAGCTTCTGTTGACCATTTTCTACCTCCAGGTGCTTTTCACTATCTACTACCCTGCAGCCCATTTCTGTGCTTGTCCAGTTTTGCCTGAATCCTCCACATTGGTAGTCCAAGTTAAGGACTGATGAGACACTGAGAGCATGGAGATGAAGTAATGAATGCAGATTTTTAACAACTGTCAAACAATCCAGTATCTCATAAAGCACTCTGTCCTAGGCCAACCCCAAGAGTATGGATTAACACTCACAGACCAATGTACAGTGCCTTTTCAACCCGCTTCCTACAATAGCGAGGTGAGGTGTGGTAATAGTTGTGCATGATACAAAGCAAGACCACAGTGTTTTCTGTCTCAGCTGCAATACATCGGTGACATGTCACAGACAATAAGGTAAAAAGCAAGGAGTGAAAATGAAATTGCCATGGATAAGGATGGGTAAATTTAAACACAGCTTTTATACCAACAGTACCATTTTCTGAGTGGAAAATGGAACAGATTCCTACACAAAAATGTCTATCTGCATAGTCACACTAGTGAAGGATAGATCTAAATACACACACATTATCCCACATTAAGTGTGAGACAGTCAGCAATACCATGGAGATCTGCATGCCCACGTCTCATTAACTTTGATTTTGAAATCCCCATTTCAGGATTTCAAATATGTCCTGAGCGAAACGCAATTCATTTGGTTTCCACACCAGATCACAGGAAAACTCAGGTTGGATGGAAGCTCAGGTGGTCCTATTAGTCAAAACTTTTGCTCAAACATCATCTCTGCAGAAGCCTAGGTCAGGACTGAGGTTTGTTCTACCACGTATTTCCTCTTTGACCCCAGGTCACTAATTTATACAGCTGCTGTCTGCCTGAGTTGTCTGCAGTCACAGAAAAAGAGATGTTGCACTATTACTACATTAATATTTGAGAAGTGCTTAGGTAATGCGGTCTGAAATACAGGCAGACATTGGGCTAACAGAGGGAACTTTAAACCTTAGTCTAGCACATGAGAGCATTCAACCTCGGTGTTTTGTTCCATTCAAAGAAAGCAAAAGCCTGTGTCACCAGATGTTAAATTTGGTTCTGAAGTTGCTACACTTCAGAAATTCTGATTTTTGTTTCAAGCCTGCTTCTTGATTTCAGAGCAAAGACTTAACTTGTAAAAGTCCTTATCCACAGCGTGCTTCAACTGGACCAAAACCAACTGTAAATAAATCTCAGTCATGTGAAAAAGATTGTACCATGTAACATTTTATTGAGGTTTAAGAATTTATATTATTAAATAGTATTTCTTTTTGTTTCATTTGTTTACTACATCTTTAAATGGCATTTTATTCAGACACTTATTTACTATATGTTAAACTGCTTCCTGCAAACTTGGGCACCTAGACCTGGGGAAATAGATAAATTACCCTGGAGTTCATTTTCCCTTCTCAGCTCTCCAGGGAATGTCACTGGCAGGTTGAGCCAAAGCACAAAGAGATGTTTGTCTTGATTCTTTCAACTATATGGGATACTAGTATTAATACACTGCTAGAAAATAAATTTTGGGGTTTTTTAAATTCCAGCTTCAAACAAAGCACATATCCTAAACTGCTTCACAAAAAATAAGCAAAGCACTTTTCCCAATTAACTTCAATGACATCTACCTGCTAACCCTTTTAACAACCACATCAATAAGCCAGGCAAAGAGCATCAGAAGTTCAACCTACATGTAGGTGTGAATTCTGATTAGGAGACCGTGGGAGCCACACAAGAAAATCTTGCCATTAAGCTTTTGTCATGTGCCCTCAACTAGTCCACTAAAAGTGGTTTTAAATTGTCACACATCTATCACCCCCTGGGAACAGAAACCATCAAAGTAAGATCACAGTTAATAAAGTTTACCTCTCAGCATCTACAGAGACAAGAGTGAGTCCAGAGACACAGCGAAGGTGGAAAAAATATAACCCCAAACAAATAAAACCCCACAAGCATATGACAAGTGGCCACAGAAATAAGCTACATGCTAGCTGGTTACTAAGTCTTTCCACTACATAAATATGTGCATCTATACATTCACTGGACACAGTACCTATATGTTACGTGAATACAATAAGCATAATGCGACCAAGACATTTTTTCTTAAATCTTTTCTCATTTTCAGTTCCTTTTAAACCAACACAAGATTAAGATATTTAAGGCTGGTAAATTTCCTTGGTTTTGAGGGCATAAGACATTGGAGTAAAGAAACATTTTAAATCAAAATGTATGCACTATCAATAAATCTATCACACTACAACAGTCACCCATTTTCTATGCATCAAGGCAGACAGCAAGTTGACTAAAAGGCTAGTGGAGAATATCTGCAAGTAACGTAAGACAGTTATTGTCTGTATTACCTCAATGAGACCATGCTTCTTCTGTGCTAGGTACTGTACAAACGCATAGTAAGAGAACCTGCAGGTCATGCTGAGCTTACCAATTCATGCAGTTCATGGAACAAAAGGTTACAGTGAAGTAATTAATACCACCTCCTTAAACGTGGGGCTCTAAGATATTTATTCCTGCTACAAAATGAAAGTTTGATCTAGGGAAGATCATGAGCACATTGTTTAAAAGAAATACATATCATATTGCTTAAAGAGAATCTACACCAGCACAAAAACACATATTCCACCAGCAACAACAGTATGTTTGCATCAGCATTTATGAACATATATATATATATAAGGATTAAGAAGAAAAGGATACATCCATCCAGCATATTGAGAATGATGCATTTAACTAAGCACTGCATTTGTTAAATAAAATTGATGGAAATCTACGCTTCCTATAGTGTCTTTACTACAAATGTACAAAAACCAGCTTTTTCTATCCTTTTGAAAAATTACTTGAAGAGTCAGTTTTCTCTATTCAGTGAGAACACCATCATTGATTTTTCTAGAAAAAGTAACAGGCTCTTGTACTCTATATGTTAACAAAACTGTCAAATACATCTGTAGTTTCTCTCCAATGCATCACATCCTAAAGAGTATCCAGAGTTATAACAGTGTAAAATATATACAGACTTAACAACTTTTGATCTCGACTCAGAACTCAGTTATACACATGCTGCTGCTGGGAAACACACGTTGCCTTACCATAGAGGACTGGTTCTCTCTCATTGCAAGAGAAGAAAGCAATGCTACAATGTGCCTTTTAATTCTAAAGTAAAAAGACAGCGTGGCTCGGGAAGAAATGTTAACCCCAACCCACAATTCCTCTTTACCCACTGATAACAAATGGGAGGAGCACACTTGAACCAAATCCCCAGTTATTTAAAATCAACGTAGCTCATGAACTGCCCACAGCTGACAAATGGCTGGACAGAAAATCCCACTAACTCTTTCTACTTCAAAGCAGTTCACTGACTAGTGTCAGAAGACTAATGGATATATATCCTGATACATTTCTAATTTACAGCAAGTAGTTTAAATATCATCTGTACCATAAACGGGGATTACTTGAAAATATTCACACAAGAAAGGAGTCCAGATAGTTGCTTCCACAGCCTAACACAACCCAGTGAAGTCACGTGGCTAGAAACACTGCACCAGCCAGTCACCCCAGCTCTGGAAACATTACTCAGCTCTGGAGGACATGGAGTCATGGGAACATTTTGAAAAAATGAGGCAAACCATTGGAGTAGAGGAGCTACAAATCAGCCTTGCTGGGCAGATGGCACCACGAGCTAGTGAGCTGATGGCAGATGGAAGCAAGAGCTTGAATACGGCGAAAAAATTGGTTGCAAACTAATGAGATCTGTTAAGACACTCGAGACAATTACTCTCCCTTTCTGATAGCTCTGCTTTAAGTCAGAGTTAGATCAACTCCTCCTGCCACAGAAATTTGCCCAGGAAAAGTTTCCAGAGCCATAAAGAAAAGGTAGTTTGGTTTCCCTCAAAGGGAGATACCCACAGCAGCCATTCAGAGAGTTACTCATACAAAATAAGCATAAGATTCATAATTCAAAAATCTCTCATGAAATTTTTGAAGCCCAGAGCCTTCTACATACAATCTGTAAGCCCTCCAGCCTGGCTCCAGGGCAATAGAAAGACTTATATCTTTTCATGGCAAAGGAGCTTCCAACAAAGGGGGAGTTTCAAGCCAGGAAGGATCTTTAACAGAAAAATGCTACACAACATGTGAACTTTGGTGATGATCTGTTCTTAGTCCAGACTAGAACTGAGGTTGGCTTGATGTTCACAAAAGTTCCACCTCTTTCCTGAAGCTGACCTACAGTTCCTTTGCTGCTGTTATGAAACAGGTACTATTTATAACTCCTTATGACTGCAGAATAGTAACTATCATAAAAAAATGTATAGCACCTCTTAAGATATTCATAAATATCAGTCCGTCTAAACTCCAAACAGTAGAAAAACCTTTCTCATCTTGTTTATATATATACACATACACACACACATATTTTTTCCTTTCCTTTATCAGAGCTTCAGGGTTCTTTTTTAAAGCAGCACTCACTGCCAAGACTTCAAAGTTTTTTGTGTTCTGATACAATGGCCCCAGAAGCATTAATAATGTTTCCAGAAGAACACAATACAAAATTATCTACTTTGCTAAGATAGACAATTTCAGACAGTGTAGGCTATGTGAGCTTCTAGGAGATAGCAGCTTCCACAAGCTTCTAACTTCTAGAAGCTTACCGAGTTTTTCTCCCAAGATATGTTACCAAGGGTAAGCCTTTCTTACCACTGCCAAGAACTGCAAGGACCTCATGGTCTTGTAAACTTCTATAGCTGCAAATTCTGACAACTGAGGATTTTTTTTTTTCACTTGCATCTAAGTAAGAAAAGGGAGTGAAGCAGTAAATAAATTAACTTTGTTGAAAGCCTTTGGGAAAAGGGAAGTAAAGCTGTAGATTTGTGTGGGAAGCTAATAAAGAGGGAGCACAGCAATAGCAGGGCAATGACACAAAGGATTAACAGGCTCTCAACAAGAACTTGCATTTCCCAAGATATTATGAAGTTCTTGTACCCTAAACACATAAAAGACCATCCATGTAACATAAGAAAGCTGTTATATACCATATTCACACACCCATGGATTTGCAGGGCTTCTAGTGCCTAAGGCAGATACAGAAAT
Organism: Coracias cyanogaster; assembly: GCA_033124195.1. Classification (NCBI taxonomy): domain Eukaryota; kingdom Metazoa; phylum Chordata; class Aves; order Coraciiformes; family Coraciidae; genus Coracias; species Coracias cyanogaster. The sequence goes on from JAVSBS010010370.1 coordinate 208,365, forward strand.
GACAAAGATAAGAATAAGTAATGGAGCCTACAGAGAGCTCTGTATTCATACAACATACGTACATATTAACTGTATGTTCTTAAGACTAAAAAAAGAAGAGACCAGAAGTCCCGCCATTTAAAGTATTTGACAGCACATTTCTGAGATTTTCATTGCATTAGGACAAGTGCATCACTGAAAGCTTGCATATTCCAATGAAAATCCATGCTTTCTCCCCAATTTTCTATGTAATCTTGATCTAGTCTCTTGATCTAGTAAGCCTGGGACTACTTTACCCAGATGTAGTCATGGGATTGCACAAACTACATTCCCACGGAGATGAATTATGTTACTTCCTCCTTTTTGATAGGTTTTAGGTCATTGTAACTTCTCATTACAGGGCAAATCTCAATCTCTGACCACCAGACAAGAATGAGGAAAAGAAAAAAAAAAAAAAAGAGGCAAACCAAAACACATACTCACAAAAAAAAGCCTAAAACCCAAAATCTACAGAAGCTGTTACTGAGCAACAAGCGTGGGTTCTTACAGGTCCATTCCTCTCCAACAAACATCAATTTTAGATATTTTCAGATGCTCCCTTTATTTGCAGCTATCTTACCATCAAGCCACTCTTGCTGCATCTAAATCCCCCCTTCTCAGCTGCCTAAGATACAGAGAGATAAGCTGTACAGAACTGCAGAATAACAGGAAGTGACTAAAAAAATGCAGCAATTGCAATCCTGTGACATATTTCATCTGCAAATCTATGTTCCAACAGAAGAAACACCTTTAAAAAGAAAGGCTAACTCCAGCACTGTGACTAGAAGTCATGAATTTAATGCAAGTCTCATGATATTTTTCTTAAAACCTCAGCATCCTGAGGCATATTTGAGCCTCTCATGTCCAGTTCTTGTGGTTATAGAGAAAAATGTGCCTCAACAACCTGGATTTCAGAAAGTACATCTAAATGAGGCAACTATATTTGTTTTTTCCCATTGTTCTTAAACTAATCCTACTATTTCAGAGGAGTGGAGGGAGCTGAGCTGTTTATTCTAAATATCTGGAGAAGTCAGCACTGTTCCTTGTTTTCCAATTTACACATAAGTATACATTTTTCCTTGGCAGTTTTATCATATCACTGTAAAAAAGTTCTCATTCATACTAAATGGAAATCTACATCATTAACTTTGATAGGGTGTCTTTCTGATCCAGCTTCTAAGATTTTTGTTGCTTTAGCTCCAAGTGTGCTGCCAGGCATGATCACATTGAGGCATCCATGTATGTGGAGAAAAACGAAAGAGGAGCGGGAAAGAATAGTATCTTCTGAATATTCATCAAGATTAGCTACATGTTTCCAAAAGGTCATTTTTGTCTTCTTTCTTGTCTGTGAACAACTTTGACAGATAAATCAACAGCATTGTAAAGTTACAGATGAGACAACAGCAAACTAACACATTAAATTCTTAACAGAAGCACAGAGAAGCTCTTGGACATGAAGATGATACAGTTAAAGCTTTTGGACCCACATACTTTGTGCAACGTTCTTCCCCTCCTCTCTGAGCTGCCTAAGCACACTAGTTATCCTCAACCTATGGATGCCTCAGCATCACAACAAACATGTAACTGAAGGCAGGGAATACTGCTCCAAACTTTTCTAGTTCCTAGGGCTGACACTATCCCAGAACCCATATCCTGACTGTTTGCAAGAAGGCACAGACTCTGCCGTCATCAAAGACTTGATCAAAGAGTCATTAAAAAAAAAAAAAAAATTTGAACTTTAAATTGATTTGGCTAGTGTCATTGGAAAAATGTCTCATCTCCCACACACCATAAACCACAGAGAGGCAAGAAGAAAGGAAATACACACCGGAAAGACAGATGGGAAGATGAAAGCATTGTGGACTAACACTGATATTAAAATTCTTGCCCTCAATCAATTATTATCGCCTGGTCAGGATAGATATCCTGAAGTAAAATACATAGTTTATCATTAAATGAACAAAACACAATTAAATGTATAAAGGTAACGAACACAAATTAATGTGCTCGGATGACCCTTAAAACACTGCATGTTTAGCTACCTACAGTTTCCAGAAGAGCACACTTCTCCCTACCAGTGCAATATACACAGCACCAGCTAGATAGGAATAATCACCAAAAGAAACAAACTTAGAGAAGTCAAACTGTCAGTACAAGTCTTGTAATGACCCCAAAACATTCTTATATCCGAACATTAACTTTTACCTTTTGATAGATAAAGTCGCGACATTATACAGCACAATAAACCTTATTTCTACACAGAACAGTGCTGGTTTTTTTTTTTTTTAAGTTTGAAACTTTTAAGTTTATCCTAACATATTACTGCAGCTTGGTCATGACTGCACTACGCAATACATCTCAAGAGCTTATAAGACACCGCCAAGTTTTCCCATCTTACCTGGCTCTGTACAGTTCTTTTCTTCATGTGTCCCATTACGTGATGCCATCAACCTTCTATTCCTCCATATTTCTGACAAAACACGTTTGTCTGCAATAGTTGATTCTCGGCCTATATTAAACAGAAAGAGGTTATGCCCGTTGTCACTATTTTTTTTCCTGCATTATCTTAACTGGACTATATGCCTCAGTGTGTGAATGCAGCAAAATCCACGTGTGACTAAGGCACTTGGCAACATACATATGCCAGGTACTCCTAGCCACAAAGGGTGAAACTACCTAAGAAGGTGCAATATCAGAGCTGTTAGCATGTTCTGGCTATCAGAACACGTGGCTGTGACCCACAACGGGAAAATATATTCTGCAGCGAGCAAATGCTGAAGACTGCACCTGTGAAACTCAACACTTAGCAGTTTTATAGATGAAACCAGCCCAGCTATGCTGACATGAGCAACAATCACACTTCCATTTAGTCATCTGCACTTGCACATTTTACATTACTGATTTCTCAAGAAATAAAAACGCATATGGACATGTTCCAGTTACATTTTGGTTTACTCTAAGTCCAGGGGCTGGTCTTTGCAGTGTTGCCTATACTTGATAATCTCAATCCCTCCATAACTTGTCAAGGAAAAGGGAAAATAACTGCACTGTGAATACCCAGAATTCTTAAGAAAATCAAGCTTCTTCAGAAGTCAATGGAGCTTTTGCCTAAACTTGTATTCTAGAAGCATTCTCAATGTAACTTGCTCAATAAAGTACAGAAGGACCACTTGTGATAATGGAAGGTATGCAACTATAATAATCAAAGGAAGAATATAATCTCTTAATTAAGTCACTTCCAACTCAACATTATCCATTTCACATGAATGTATTATAATAACAGAAATTCTTCCATGACTGATCTTAGAGTTCAGATTCAGTCATCTTATAATGTTTGTGCTTTGTTAGAGTGACTCTTGTAAAAAAATCTAGTTTGGAAATTAGTTTGGCTAGAGTATTTGCTAAAATATTCTGACGCCACAAATACAAGAAACAGAACAGATGGTCAGTGTTTATGGATACAATATACTGTAAATTAGCCAGCTGAAAAAAACCTACCTGATGCAGCATACCATCAAAAATTAGGTTATGAGGGATTTAGTTGACAACCCAGGAAATTAAAAGCTTTCATTAGTCATGACATTTTTCATGTAAACTTTAAAAAGTTCTGGAAAATTATTATCTGCCAAAAAAACCCCTTCAAACTATGCAAACATAATTATATCCCAATTACTTGCTTTCAAAAAGTAAAGTGTATGAAAATGAATAGCTGGTGTAAGGAAAAAATTAAAAAAATAAAATAAAAAAAAAATCACAAACACATAGCCATGACAAACAGTTCTAAATAAAGCAAGCAACAGTATACTTTAAAACCAGAACTGAAAACAGTTGAAAGTTTTAAGATTAGCAATATTTGCTAATATGGTCTAAGACACTGAATTCTTATATTGAGATATATTCTAGATATATCTCAAACAACCCAGGAAATAATTTGAGCACAAGAGTATTAGAAAGTACGACAAGTTCCACCACATTTTTCTTCCCTAAAGCAGACATTTTAACTTCAGCTTTAATTTAAGCAGATGATCCCTCTTAATTCTGCAGAAATCTGATATTCTTATATTAAAAGTGAACGTAGGATCTGAGCTTAGTTTGACTTTGTTCTTAAATCCGGAAGGACTGTTGGCAGTTCTACCTAGAGACCCCTGGGCTGTCCCAGCAACCGTAGACTTCGTAGTGAGGGATGAAAAGCATTCTGCAGGAAGAGGGCCTGAAGCTGCACACTTACAGCCCAAACTGTGCCAGGTGGGAAAAAAACCAAACCAACCAAAACAAGACACAACACAAATATGAATGATGTAATTAATTATACATCAGTTTACCAACACCGCACTTGAACAAGGGATGCAACAGACTCTATAAAACATAAGATTAGCACTGTTCCTTGTTTAAAATGTAGAATTTCTGTCAAAGCCGCACTGCGATTTGGGGGGAGGGGGGGAGGAAGATGGAGCAAAGAAGTTAGTCTGATGGAGGTTTACAACCTAATGCTAAGGATGAAAGGCGGCCCGAAGTTGCAGAGGGGACCGCAAGCGGCCGGCGAGGATTCCGCTCTGATGCAGCCGCGGAGGTGAAGCTACTTCAGGGCCGTTCCTGGGCACGCAGCTGTCCCGTGATTCCCCTCTCGTTCCCCACCCGCAGCCCCCCGAGAGGCCCGGCGCAGTCGGCGGACACCTGCCGCCAGCGGCGCCGCTGCCGCCTCTGCCCGGGGCTGCGGCCGCGCACCTGCCCGGCGCGGGGGCTTCTCCTGAGGAAGCCGCGCCGCTGGGATATGTCCACCGAGAAACCCAAGACGGGAACAGCCGCGGGCGCTCGACCCCGGCAGCCCCGGGGCCGCTCCTGTCACCCGGCCGAGGTGCGCCGGTCCCGCCGCCACAGCCACTCACCCAGTCTGGAGAGCAGGCTGGACATACACCAGACGAAGAAGAGGATGGCGCAGATGAAGCCCAGCTGCTGCAGCAGCATCTCCCGCCTCTTACGAACTTTCCTCAGCATAAGCAGCATGGTCTTCGGTGGGGCGAGCGGCGTCTCGTCCAGCTCCATCGGAGCAAGCGCGGGCGCCGAGCGGGCGGCCAGCAGGTCCGTCGGAAAGCGGGGATCACTGCCGGCGGCTTCCCGCAGACGGCTCCATGTCGGGCGGGCTGCAGCGCGGAGAGGAGCCGATGCCCAACGCCTCAGGCCGGCAGCGAGGAAGCAGAGAGGCAGGTGGAGGCGGGCGGAGGCGCGGGGCAGACAGCGGCGGCCGAGCGGCGAGGGGAGAGCGAGACGTCGCGCTCAGGGGCCGGGCTGAGCCCCGCGCCCCACACGCACCATGGCCGGCGGCGGAGGGGGAGGCGCGGTGCCGCCCCGCGCTCCTCTGGCAGCGGCCACCCCGCAGCGTGCCGCGGGCTGCGAGTCAGCACCGAGGGACGGCGGCATCCATGCGGTTCCCTGCCCGCCCCGGCCAAGTTTAAAGTTTATCCCTTTCTCCCTGCCTCCCTCCTCCTCGCCGCCGCCGCCAGCCCTTGGCGACAGGCGAGCGTAACAGCCGCCGCGGCGGGGACAGCCGGCCCGCAGGCTCTCCAGCGCGGCGCTGAGCAGCCCGTCAGCCCCGGCCGGCGGCTGCTCCCCCAGGCGCCCGGCTCGGCCCTTTCTCCCCGCCCCTCTCCCGCAACTTTCTGGGTGCTCCCCCGGCGCCCATGGAAACGCGCATGTGCCCTGCCCTCCCCCACCTGCCGGGGAGGGGCGGAATTAACCGGCCAAATTAATCCTCTCCCCTAGACGGCGAAATTCTCCAGCACGGAGCTCTTGCCGGCGCTCTGCCCCCCCACCACGGCGATCTGCGGCAGGTCGAGGTTGGCG
>JAVSBS010010371.1:0-52899 GCA_033124195.1 Coracias cyanogaster
TGGTGGGTGAGGCCAGGATTATATTAACCAGGAGCTGATCAGTCAGAGGAGCTTCTTGTTGGGTGTAGTTTCTGTTGGAGCTGGTTGCATCTTGCTGAGCTCACTGTGGTTTCCTTCCATGTGAGGGGCCACTGAGAGAGCCATCTCTGTCTGTTGTGTCCATCAGGCAATGCTGGCACCACAGGAACCTATGGCAGGATTATTTGAAAGAAGACTTCTGAGTGGATGTTGAGTTCAGCATTGGCCTGTGTGATCAAGCAACTCATGGCAGCATAAAATGATGATGGCTGAACCAGCCCAACAGTAATGTAACCCAGCTCACTGTCTGCAAAAAGACAAGGGGAGGTGTTTTGACTTTTGTCTCTGAAGGAGTGGAGTAGTCATGCTGGGGGAGGATACAGCAAGCCAAGCATCCTTCTGAGCATAAGATCAGACCCGCCCTAGGCCATGTTCACTCCTTGGGGGAAGGCTTGAGTTGCTCCCTTGACCTCATCCTCTTCTATTAGAAAACCCCATTTCCTTGCCTATTGTGGCCACCAATGCCCAAGCAGATGATTAGGACACCAAGTCATTATGCAGCATAATGGTTCATCACCTTAATTGCACTGAGAGATGCTTTTAAAGCTAACCACCCCACCAGCAGCTTTCAAAGGCTGTTCCTGGAAAGCACAGCATTTCTAGGTGTAAACTACATGAGCAAGATGCAGATGCAGGCCAGATACTGGAGGCTTGTCCAGGTGAGTCTTCCTGCTGATGGATGAGAATTCTGAGGACTGTGGAGTTTCCATGCAGGATGGAGACATTTGACTTCCTTGGCAGGTGCCTAAGTGCATACTACAGCTTCTAGACTATACCCTCCATGGTCACTTTTTTCTGGGGAAGAGTGAGTGTTACTGCAATCTACACAAGGCTTCAGGATTTGGAGGCAGTTCATAGCCTGCTCCATGCTTTCTCCTATGACTGATCCAACATTTGATGATGAAAAGTCTACCTGTGCTTGATTCAGTTCTCTAACTCAAGATCTAGAGGTCTTCCAGCAGAACAGAGAGAAGAGTGAATCTCAGCCTGGCTCTCTTCGGATTCTTACCCACCCACTCAGCCCAAGCAGCCTGGAAACCTGGCCGCAGCTGAGGTACATCTAATGTAAAGCTGGATCAACTTCCAAGAAAATGCCCTGGCTAGCCTAGCCCAGGGGGATGCACAGGCATGTCAGCAACTTGCCATGAACAGGGGGGCTCCATCCTTTTTCACGATAGACATGCAAGGTTTGGATCATCACAAGGCTGCCTTGCCTGTGTATTTACAGAAAATTACAGGTACTCACCAGCTTTTCAAGAAAAAAATATAGTAAAACCTGTGGCCTTCTGTTTTGGATAGCTATGCTCGTCAACCCACAAGTTAGGGAGTAAAACCTTCCCCAACTTGCAATGAGAGGCTCTTGCACCTCTTCGTGCAAGATCTGTAGAAAAACCACAGTGTTATGATAACAGCCTGTTCCTTTCCCGGTTGTACTTACCTGAAGGCTGACTTTACCAAAACCACCACCAAAACATTCTCTTTCCTTCCCTGCTCCAAGCTCTGCTCCATTCCCTAATCTAAGGATGGAGATGGAAGAGTAAAGAGGTTGCCACTACTCCCTGATTCAGAGCCTCCCATACCCTGTGCTGGTTGGAGCAGCTTGTGGATGCTTTAGCTCACTTCCTTGCAGTAAGATGAGGTACCTCATGGCAGTAGAGAATGAGGAGAATTAAACATTAATCTACAACTCAACATAGCATTTGCACTAGAATGCCAGCGCACAATAACAAGGCAAAAATAACAGCTCTGTCTGTCACCTCTGCAACAGCAGGCAGCTTTTCAGTCCAGGCTTCCTGCATAGTCATTTATAGCAGCACAAAGCAGGTGGAAATTGTTGCTGTTCTGATCTGGTGGCATTTTACACCCACTCTGGATCAGAGAAAACCACTATAAAGAGGTACCATTTAAGAGTGGCAAATATATAGCACAGACTCCTTAAGATAACCATTTGACAGCAGCTAGTTTCCATGCTCACCACCGAATAACTGCAAATAAAATGAGTCTTCCTGGGTGAATGTAACTGTGAGATGCTCTGGCATGCTGACAGAAGAGAGGAATCTGTTCAGATACTACAAAGCACCCATCTGCAGCAGGGAGCAGGTGACAATCCCAGCTCCAGCCTGCACATCCCTTCCCAGGTCAGCTCACCTTTCACAGGTTTTCTCCCTCCCTGGGGAGCAGGGGAGGCAAACCCCCTCTTCTTGCTTCTGAATCTGTCATTCAGAATCTATGTTTTCTTATTACAGAGCTGACAAAGTGACAGCAATAATTAATCTTACTGTGTACAGAGCTGATTGATATCAAGCAGAATTAAACTATTGTAATCAAGTTAGTCTGTTGCAGATGTGTGAAGTGCTACAGTTTATCAAATTCTCCAGGCAAACCATTTGATTCTGCATAAGGAGGGAGAACAATACTGACAAGATAACGGAGAGCCAATAATATGATGTAGGATTTCATGAATGCTTTTTTTTAGCTCTTAAAAAGTGGTGCACTTGTCAGCTGTACAAAAGGTGCCATGACATGTTAATACATGCCATATCAAAATTGTCAAGGGAGACTTCACACGGGCTCTGTAGGGATGTGCTCTGTGTTCAAGTCAACATGTGCATGCACAGACTTCTTGTGAGACACCAGAACTTCAGATGCTGAAGGCTGAAATGCTGGGGCCTGAGCTGTGGGCCCTGAGTTGGAGTTGAGCTGTGAATGAGTTAAAACACAGCAGAATGTTTTGTTTCCCCCACTGGCTTCATGTTCCAGAGGCAGAACCTGGCCCGCCTGTGTCTCTGTGGCTCTGCCTTCACCCAGGTGGTCATGGTTGTGGTGGTGGGTGAGGCCAGGATTATATTAACCAGGAGCTGAGCAGGCAGAGGAGCTTCCTGTTGGGTGTGGCTTCTGCTGGGGCTGGTTGCATCTTGCTGAGCTCTCTCGGTGGTTTCCATCTATGTGAGGGGTCGCTGAGGAGCCATCTCTGTCTGTTGTGTCCAGCAGGCAATGCTGGCACCACAGTGGGCAGCAGAGGAGCTGGGCCCACAGGAACTTCTGGCAGGATTGTTTGAAAGAAGACTTGTGAGGGGATGTTGCTGAGTTCAGTGTTAGCTTGTGTGATCAGGCAACTGATGTCAGCATAAAATGATGATGGCTGAACTAGCACAACAGGATGCTATGCCCAGAAGCCTGTATGGCTTTAATTGAGACCTTGTGAAGACACTGAAGGGCAGATGTTTGTTCTGTGTCTAGAAAGGGTAGTGTTCATGTTGTGTTGTTGAATAATCAAGAGAATTGTGATGTTTTCACAGATATCAAACAAGTTACCTGGAAAAACTAAACTAAAATCAGTTAACTGCAGAGAGGGTAAGAATTTGCATGGCTAAAATGGAGAAGAGCTTAAGGCAGAGCTACTACTTTCCAGTCAGTTCCCTTTATCAAATCTTGTAACTTCCTTCTAGCTCATTAGACTACTTGTCTATCCCCATGCTACCTCTGCTTCTGAATTTGCATGTGTTTTTTCACACTGCAGATTTGTGGGATATTATGATTATGTCACATTTAGGAACTGTTGTAGACTGGATGACCAGTCAAGGATTCCTAGGAATAGATCCTTTCTGGTATAAATACTCATAGGCCTACAATGTTTTAGCTGTGCTGATGATCTGACTCTCTGTCTACAGAATCTATATTCAAGGTTTGTACTTGCAGTGTAACTTTCCTTCACTGACTCAAATGGCAAAGCATCACTTCCTCTTTCTCCTTTAAAACCTTGCAGAAAGGTGTTTTTAATATTTATGTATATAAAGGAAAATTGTATTTACTTTTTTATCTTAAAAACGCCATTTTCTGCTTTATTAAAAGAGTGCTATTATGCTTCCTTTCTTTGTATGAGTGCAGTTCATGTAGGAGAAGCCTTTCATGGCCTTCTATGTGCTCCAGTTTGCAGAGACAGATGTATTGTGTATTCCTGGTTCCTGGCCTGGGGAGTTTTTCTGGCCACATGCCCACTGTTTAGTACATTGTATTTGAAATAATTCCTAGAATGCCTTCCCTTGCAACCTCCTGCCTTCTATTGGAGTTTCATGGGAAAACAAAGCCCTGTAGAATACTTCTGTGATTCATTTCACCTGCCAGGTCCTCCTAACTCTAAATGTTGATGAATATCTCTTCCACCTCCTGCCCCTAGATTCAAGATTTTTAATTGTTGTTTGACTCTCCTTTATTATAAAATGCTGATCATTCTGCATTCAAAGAATGTTTGTAAACTGTATAGGAGGAAGACTATGTGCTTCATCAGCCTTTACTGAACCTAATTGCATTGGGCATACTGCATATTAAAATTCATTGCCCAAATTTGAGAGGACTGGTTGCAGACTTCTTTCAGAATAGATTTATATCAGGTAATAGTCTATACTGCTGCCAGATGCTGTAATAGTTCATATTCTTCTGAGAAGTAGCCCTTATTGCACATTGTCTGACTAGACGCAGATTTGTATCCTGACATCCCTTTGCTTCCTTCTACGTTTTCTGTATTGCCTCAAGTGTCCAGTGGCCTTCCTCCCCAAGTACTCACTGTCACCAGTTTCTAGTTATTTAGGTAGGTCTGAACCTACCTATTTTAAATTAATGGGATTTTTCTTCCATCAACTTACATGGGAAAAGATTCAAGTTCTTAAAATGTCACAACATACCATCGTTTGGTATATGTAAGTTCATTTTTAATAGAGGAAGGAAGGAAATAAAATCACATCCACCTGATCTTACTTCCAATTCTTATTTTACCAGTGCATTCTGCTTTTCAGTGGTGTAAACATCTCCTCCTTCTGAATGGGTAAGCTGAAGGCAAGTGTTGGACACTGCTTATCATTTGCCTATGGCTCTGAGAAGGCGTCTTATTTTGTTAAAATTAGGGTAATGCACTTGTTTATGGGGAAATAACTTCTGGTGTAATGAATAGTGTAATGCTTGTGAGCATGAATGGTATGCAGTATTTATCTCATATGGTTTAAAGTAATTGTTTTCACTGAGACAAGAAATGCATATGGAATGGGAACTTCAGCAAGAAGCAAGTAAAGTAGATTTTCAATTATATACTTATAATTGAAAAGATGCTTTCTGAGATAATGACCTGAATTCCCTCCTGTTCTGAAGCTTTGCTATGAGAGCCTTCCAGTATGAAGTCACTTGGTATTAACTATTATTTTATAACCTCTTCTTTACTTTGACAAGATAATATAGATCCTTGTATAAATAAGTCATACTACATATATTTTTTCAAAAACAGACTGCCAACAAGCAACGTCTCTCAGAACTATGCATATTAATAAATATTGCCTCAGTTCTTCCTACTTAGTTCTGATGCTTTGCTTTTCCTTACAATGCAGTAAGGAAAAATATTACACAGTGTAGTGTAATAAAGAAATACCTAGGCTGATCTGACTGGTGGACTAGGCATGGGAATGTGGGCACCATATTCCAATTAGCAGGGTAAATCAGCAGGGTAAATTAGTCTGCATGAGATTTTAGCCCACTGAACTCCTTCCTGTTGGAGTGAGCATGACTGTCTCAACATGGCACTTGCTTTGGACTGTGAATGTATATGTCACATTAAGTACAACAGAAGAGAATTCACATTGTATCAACATAAAAATGTGTAAGAGGGTATTAATGTGTAAAGTAAACTTTATAAAATCAATTTATGTGGAATACACTGACAAAACACATTGAGAACCTTCACTCACAGATTTCTGGCATTTTGCTTTAATTGGAAAGCAGTAGCAGTCTTTTCACTGTCCTAAAAGACACAACCCTGTACCTAATAGACAATTTCAAAAGAATAAAACACACCATTGGAGACAACTAGGAAGACTGGAGATAGAAGTTGTCTTAAATATGGAATTTTGCTTTATTTGGGTGGGGTTTTTGCTTTATTTCAGCAATACATTTATTCTTTTTCTGTATGTGGTCTGCTTAGTTTACATATACATAAAAGAGAGTCAGTGGCTTAAATGTAAATGTAAAAAGCAAAAAGACTTAGAGGTAAGACTGAAAAATCATAACTGACATACTAGGTCAGATTTTTCCTTCGGATGCACACAGCTTTCACTAAGGACGTGCGGGTATCGTTTTGCCCTGAGACACATGCTACTCCAGCTCCAAAGGCAAAATTAGTTTTTCATTGAGCATGGCTCTACTACTGTCCATCCTTGAGCAAGAGTCCTGCTGAATCCAGATGGAAGTTTCCTCTGTGTAAAGCCTTGATTTTTCTCTTTAAGACCTATTTCTGCTTTCATACGTGCTCCCTCGGTACTTGTGTGGCAAGTTGGCACTGGTTTTAGTCAGTTACCAAAATAGTCCCAAATCCCTGTTACGAGGTCTGAGGCTGTATTCTGGGTGTGTAGTGTAAAATCTATTATCTACCTGGTCTGTTTTCTGCTATTATAATGTGGTATTTTTGCCATCAGTGTGCCACTTAACCAAACGAAGAATAAACTAGTATTCACACTCGCAGGATATCCTGATAGAAGTGGTATCGTGCCTGCTTCCTGCAGCAACTGAGTGTACTCAAGCTATGGCCTCCCTCTGTCCTGCTGCATGCTCTTCTCTATGCCTGCATAATAGGGGGCTACTATCGAGGGGATGCAAAAACAGTTCTAGAGGGGACAGTTTGGTCACTTTTTTAAGAGACTTAACTATAATCAAAACATGAGTGAGACGCAGTCTATCTCTTTGTACTGAAGTCTATTAAATTTAACGCTTATTAATACCATTTGAATAGTGATTGATATATTTGTAATAGAAAAATGAGGACATAAATTTTCTCTTCAGAGTCAGATAGAATGGCTTTCTTTCTCTGTGGGTTCTTGGCTAGACTTTTGGCTAGTCTAATATTTATGCATTCTTCCCATCAGGATTATAGAGTCAACATCTTTCTAAGACAAAAGTGGAATGACCCCAGACTCAAACTGCCCAATGACTGGAGAGGTTCAGATACGCTGACAGTGGACCCAACTATGTTTAAATGTCTTTGGAAGCCAGACTTATTCTTTGCAAATGAAAAAAATGCTAACTTTCATGACGTCACACAAGAAAATATCCTTCTTTTTATATTTCGGGATGGAGATGTTCTAGTCAGCATGAGGTATTTTACTGATATATTTCTACTCTTTTTTAAAATTACTTGATATGAAATATATATGCTGCGTTAGGCTTAGTAATGTAATATAGCTTATAACTAATATTTAAATGTATATGAGTTTGTAAACAGTACTACAATAATTTAACTATGTGTAAAGAAAATAGATGATGTTTTAAAGCATGTCGGTTGATAGCACAGCACGTACTAAAATTTGAAGTGTATGTATCTTTGTATGTCATGTTAACACATTCAGTAAATGACTATTACTGGAAACAAAACTTAAACTCTTTTGATGAAATGGATAAGGTATCTGAAGTAAAGTCTTCAGCAAAACAATATGATTTGCACACCACTTGAATTTCTACTAAAGAAAATTATGATTACTTACTAATGACATAGGGGAAGGCAGAAATTACAAAATTTGTGAATACGCGTGTTTTGTAAAAGTACTCGGACATTATCCTGATTTAGTCCCGTGCGTTTCCAGATACAGATTTTTTTAGAAGACACCAAAATGTTGTTTAATTTCATTGTGATTAATGCATACTTTTTTGTGGTTTGATTTGGTTTGTTGAAGGTATACACCATGCCATAAAAATAATCATCCACTGAAAATAGCAAATTGGTTGATTAGAAATGATCTCATAGTGTTTTACAGATCTGGAAAATTTATAAACACAATGATTTGTAGAGATTAGGCTCAGTTTCCTAACAGTGAGTGAATTTTCTTCAGGTGTGAACTGGAACATCTTACCCTGATAGAGGGAAAAATGATTATTTGAATATATTACAACTACCATTAAGAGGGAACCACTTCTGAAATTGTGGTCACATGAACTATTTCTTCCTGGAGTAGAAGTAGCTAGAAAAAAGAAAGAAGAAGGAAGAGTCTGGGTTCTTTTTTGCCCATTCCCAATCAGAGTGAGAAAACTCAGTCTCAAGTCTTTTGCTGACAGTGATCAGAAGAGAAAGCATATTGAGCAATCAAAGCATTTCATTTGGCTCACACTGATGGTCCTGGTTCTAGTTTCAGTTGTTCCTGTAGCAGGTTTTTGAGTCTGTAGAAATTAATATTTCAAAGTAGAAAATCACTTTCAGCTATGAAAGAAGCTTTCCATTTGAAACAGCAAATGTTAAATGAAACATTGAAACCTTTAAAAATATTTTTCCAGGTTGCAGCTATTCATAAATGAGCTTATTTCAGTCAACAGGTTAGGTTAACAAATCAGTGAATACTGAGTGAATATTAATAGAAGGATTTCTGATGGAAAAATTCTTCTCTGAAAACTTCCAAATAACAAAACCAAATTCAGTAAACTTTGAAATCAATATAATCCTCTAAAAATATTCTGTTGATTTTAATAATACACTGTGTTCATAAGGGATATGTGTGCAGGTAAGATTAAATTTTTAGAAATGGTTTGGTGATATGCTACTAAGATTTTAATTTTTTAAAATACATAATTGCTATGCCTTGTATTTTTAGTTTACAGAGATATTATCACATATAAATGAAACAATATCCAGTTATTAAAATATGCGAATTACAAAATGCATGTGAGAGAAAGATCTTGCATGCATAAATAGTTAGAAAATGAGAAACTAAATGTAGGGATAAAGAGCTAGTGCTCACATAGGGGGAAGTCAGCAGTAGAATCTCACAGAAATATCTTTTCTGGGTCCTGCGATGTTCAACATAAAATACCTGGAAAATTGTGAATTGGCAGGTACTTTTGATGATGTGGAAATATTCAGGATAGTAAAGATAACAGCGAGAGTTACAAATTAACCTAACGACTAGGCAACAGAGTATGACAGTAAATTCAATGTAAATAACTGAAAATGATGCATGTGGGAAAAAAATTATTTTACCTTTACATAAAAACTGATTGGTTTCGAGGTGGTTATTACCAGCTAGGAAAACAACCTTTGGGTAATAATGAATGTTCTCAATATCAGCTAACGGCTCAATACTGGTTGAGAAAATGAATTGAATTCTAGGAAGTATTAGGGATTAAAAAGAAAGTCATGCCACTGTATAAATTCATGCTATACTTCCATCTTGAATACAACGTGCAGTTCTGGTCTTCTCACTGCAACTAAGGGAGCAAAGATGGTCAAAGGTACGGAACACCATCCTTTACAAAGAACAGCTAAGCAAGGCAGCAGTTTTTAGACTGGAAAAAACAAGATAATTGAGATGGTGACACAGAGGTCTCTAAATCATGAATGGCACAGAGAGAATGGATGGACATTGGTTTTTCACCTTCTTTTCCAGTAAAAGAACTAGGAGACAGGCTCAAGATAGATCAAAGGAGATGATTAGTGTGTACAGCTTAGTTACGGCATTCCTTGCTGCAGGATGCTGTGGGTGATCGGATTCCAGAAAGCAGCTGGAAGCAAAGCAGCTTCTTGGAGGTAAAATAATCTGTTGAGGTCACTTAAATACTGAATCATCACTTCTGGTTTAGGAAGTCCTTGAAGTGCAACTTTTGGGAAGCTGCTGGATATCTAGTGAAATACCATTTCCTGATTGCTGCAGTCTTTTCTTCTTCAGGACTCTGCCATTGGTCACTGCTGGAGACAGGACTCTGTGGACCTTTGGTTTGGTTATTCTTATGACTTACATGTATTTTGTTATTATAACTTGAATTTTCTGCTATTTTAGAAGCTGGAAATAAAAAAGCTGTGATTTTTTTTTTTTTTTTTCCTTATTGCCGTCTACTGCTTACATGACAGCTCACACTCTTTTAAAATTCTGTTTCTGTATTTTCAGGTTGTCTATTACTCTGTCATGCCCTTTGGACTTGACGTTGTTTCCTATGGATACGCAGCGCTGCAAGATGCAGTTGGAAAGCTGTATGTAAATCAATCTGTACATAGATTCAGTTGCCTTCTAAGCCTACCTTGGAATCAAACAAAAAATGCTCAGTTCTGTATTGCTCATGTCAACATTTTTAATGTATCTTGAAATTAATATTCACTGGCTCCTATCAATGTACATTTCCCTATCAGAAATGTTTCTAACAGTTATGGTACCATGCACTGGTTTTAGCTTTTGCTATCAAATGTAATGACAACTGATGAGCTTTATAAAAATATTTACAATAAACTTAGTAAAATGAAAACACATCATCTTGAAGAAAGAATCCACGGTTTCCCAGGTGGTTTTAATTTCCACAGCCTGTGCTGCTTTGTACATTGCTGGGGTCCAGTTTATCCCCTTGCTTTGATGACGCATGGTATTGTTTGAAACTCTTCTGATACTGAAGAAAAAGTTCTTGATGCCAATACATTGAGAGCATTTAGTATGAAACATTTTTAAAGTGGTTTCAAGATGTGGTTGTGGATGTAGTCAGACATTTTCCCTTACCAATCCTTCCCTGGTGTCTAGGTGGTTTGATCTTATGAATGGGCAGCTAGGTCTCAACTCAGAAGGGCTTTGTGCTATGCTGGAAGTTGCAGCCAAAATGTTTCTGAAATCCATCTTCTTTCCTGCACCCTAAGTACAAGGGTGCCAATTCAAGTATAGCCTTTTCCCAACACTCCAATCCCTGGTGATCCCACTTTCATGGTAATTCTCTTTTCCTGAATAAGTTCAAGTGTGAAGCAGGGAGAAGGAAGGTGGCTTGATCCAGCTCATTCCTGCTATAGTTTAAAAAAATACATTCAGTTGTTACTCCACCAGGTCTGGTGGGGAAGGTGAGATTAGGGGAGAAGAAGACAAAGCTGAAAAAAGAGTAAGGCTAATCAAAGCTGTGCAGAGCATCCCAGTGGGGACAAGGATAATATTAGAACTTTACAATTTAGTTTTGATTGCCAGCATTTACCTTTAGAATTGTAGTATGCCTGTGGCAGTTTTGCCCATCACTAATATATATATATCTCCATTAGCTGAAGTAAACTCTTATAGTAAACCTGAATCAGTTTGAGGTTAAACTGGAATTAGTAATGTTAATGGGAATTTGCTCAAGCTTTCTCAGTCTGGGTTGCTTTACAGGCATTGCAAGGTATAGTTATTCAAGGAAGTTGATATATTCAAATTCAGGAGGAATTTGCTCCTCTGAAAAGACAGGGCGCACTAAACTTTCTTCTACTTTTTAATTCAATTTTCAAAAGTGAGAGTGACCATGACCTCTTGCCTGTCCCTCCAGTTTGAACAATGGGCTTGCTTTCTCTGTTAGCCATTGGCCATTTGTTCTACCTAAGTTATTTTCAAATCAATATTTTGTTTCTAGTTGCTAGATTTCCAAAACAAAAGCAGCCACCAGTTTTTACTCAGCTATTCTTGTATATGCAGTTATGATCCTCTGTTCTACACATTCCCCATAGACAAAGTATTCACTGTCCAGTAATTATTAGCATAAAGGATCTTGGCAGTTTTGTAATTTACTGTATGTTGTAAGGGAGTGAGACTGTTTTTATGAATGAAGGATTAAAACAACTAATTTTTTAATATATATGATCTTGCATCATGGAGCTTTGAGACATTGTGACTTCTATTAACTTGTGATCTTAGGCAAGTTAGCTTATGAGCAGTTTATCTTTTTTAATCACAGCTGTTTTTCAAAGATTTTTTTGAAAAAAAAGTCTTTCCAATGCATCCAGAAAAGGGATTGTTCTTTAAACATTTTTCAGAGGCTTTGAATTGCAAAATGCTGCATTCCAACTCCATCTTTTTTCTGTTTTCCTATTTCTGTTCCCATTTAACACATAGTAGCTCGTGTTTGAATTAAGTTAATCCTTAATACTGATTTGAGCTTGAATATTGTGAGCCTAACTTTCACTGTCTCTCACTTGGTGGTGTTGTATATATCATGATTTAGGCATTCAGATGTATGCTGAAGTCTGTCCATACTCAGGAGATCATTAAAGTGCTGAATTGGTTTCAGTAGGACTACACATCTAAATTCCTAGTCAAGCATCTCCTGAATGGCAATGCTTTCGTGAATCAGGGCCTTTAAACTGAACAAGTGAACAGAAAGGTTGTTTTACACAAAACCCAAGATTCATCACAGTAATTGAATTGTTAATATTTTTTTTAAGTTCCTAGGACGTGTGAGTGCTGTAAAAATTCAGTGTATTTTTCATGCTTTGCTGAAGTAGAGTGTGAATGAATATGGAGACTTCAAAGCTGTGGAGAACAGAGCTTTGTTTTCTTTGTTTAAACAGTTGCACTATAACAAATATTGCTTGTAATGTGATGTTCTACCCACTGAGTCCTAATTTAGGCCTACCTAAAAATTCAGTAGTGGATTCTTTAACTTCTTATTTTAATTCATTGAACAGGAAATAGAAGGAAAAAGAGTGAAAGAGTGAAAGAAATACAATATACTAGATTTTCTTGCAGAGTTTACTCTGATTTAGATGATTCTTTTTTTTTTCTTGTAGTTGGTTACACAACTGATGACTTACGGTTTATCTGGCAGTCTGGGGATCCTGTACAGCTAGAGAAAATTGCTTTGCCTCAGTTTGATATTAAAAAGGAGGATATTGAATATGGTAACTGTACCAAGTATTACAAAGGCACAGGTAGGTAGTATCAGTGATATCCATGGTAAAAACCTTTAAGCTTCCTTCAATTACTGTTCATGGTTGATGGTTAATATTCCAGTTCAAGTCTTATATTTAATGGGTTAAAATATATTACTTTTAACTAACAAGCAGTTCATATAATAGTAACTATCATATATGATTACTGCAAATTAATTCAAATACAGAAACATCTAGGCTGAAGATGAATTTAAACATTTGTCTTGGTTTTTCTTACATGTCTCGTTATCTTGCTATCACCATTTTGTTTCTATAGTCCTAATACCTGTTCATGCTTGTCAGCATCTTACTTTTCTGAAAGGATGTTCACACAGAATTATGGCAGTTGCAGCAAAGTAGGATAATTTTGGTTTTCTGGTTCAACTTTCGTTCCAGAAGTGGATAGCATTAGAGTGTAACTTCAAAAGCTTTGCCCTGCAGGTTCTTCCGTTAAGTATTCTGAAAGGTCTGTCATTATAAAAAGTTGCTTACAATCCTCAGCCCTGTATTTATTTAATCCTATGATTATTTTCTGAGTGTGGGCACAAATTATCCTACAGTTTTTGTACTTTGGCTTCTAATGATTTATCTTCCTACCTTGACTGATTCCTGCCTATACCTAGATCCAAACTACTCACATACTGTGGCAACTGCAAGACTTTCTACAACAGCAGAAATCAGCAGGATGTATTTGAGCCAGTGCTTTTGCATCATATGAATAAATCTCCTGTTAAAACTCAAGAAGGACAGCTGTGGGGCTGCAGCTTCTCAGGATCCTCTGCAGGTTTCTCATTGACTATTCAGCTGAAGTTGAGGGTCTGTTACTTGCAGTTCCTCCTGAGCTAGATCTCAAGCCTGAAGAGATCTCAAGTAACCTTAGTATATCTCAGAGTTAAGGAATTTAACTTGAAAAAGATAATGAAAAATGAAAAGAGTTTGGCTTTTAACTGCAAAATGAGTGAGTTTTTAGCCTATGTAATTCGGCACCTCAGGTGATTTACCATTTGTAAATAATATGAAATTAGCTCTCCTCAGGAAAATTCTGCATTTGTGAAAGCACAACCAACAACTGGCATTGATTGCACTCCAGTCTAAGTCAGGATATGGTAAAAGCTTACTTAGCAGTGAAAATAATACTTTATTCTTAATTAAGCAATGGATGTGCTGAAAAAATAGGCTTTAAAGTAGTGAAAAATTAAAGGAATGGATCTTGCAATTCCCAAATAAAATTCATACAAATGGGAAAATGGCAAAACTTACATTCTATTTGAGGGAAAAAGGAAATACTCAAGATTGCTATCTTGTTATTGAAGTTATCATAATCAGTTTTGTCCTAAATCTAAAATTAAACATCTAAAAAATCTTTAGATATTTTAGGTATTTTTAGGAAAAATCTCAGAATTGTACAGTACCATTAAACAGGAAAGAAAATCAGTAGTGTCCTCTCAAGTTTCAGCACCTTGTGACCACAAGTTTAAATGACACTGCAAAATGCTCAGTAAAATGGTCACATTTCGTGTGCATGTGATTTCAACATTAAAGAAAGAACATGAGAGAACCATCAGAGTGGGTGAGTGACAACACTGAATTTTTAAAAGCTTCCCTAATTATTTTATTGCAAATTCTTTTTGTTTAAAAATTAAGACTATCCATGTTAACCTCATAATTAAAACTGGAATTAATACTTCATTCACGTGAATGGAATGTTTTAGTACTCTATGTTTAAAGGATGTTTTCACTAGTCAGTAGTTGGATTACTTAAAATGCTTATATTGAGGGTATTTTAAAAAGCAGATTTTGCACACAGTTTAATTCAGTAAAGGATTTTGTCAGATAATCAAAGGCAGTGTTGCACACAGAAACAAATTTTCAAAATTATGGCTTCTGTAGGACACTTGTGCCAATTGCAAAGAACTTATTCTTTACTGCTTATTTATGTCAACTAATGTTTTATCATACCTACCTGAGTAAAAGAGGGTCAGCAAATTTGAGGTGGCTTTTTGTAGTAAAAAAGTGAGTAGTTAAATTTGCAAATTGCCTGTTCTTTGTTTATCTGTGTGTTTAACAAATCCAAGTAAGTCCTCATGAGCTGAATGGTGAGGGCAGTAGATACTGTTCGTTGCCTGATGAAAGGTGATACAAAGGCATACAGAATGCATTTCTGGCATAAAGCAAACAAATAATGATTTTGAAGGTCATCCCTCATTTGAAACTGAAACCAAAAAGTATTTGGAAGCTATTCAGAAATTATAGAGAGGAAATTTGTCAGACAACAGATGATTGAAGAGGATATAATGAAATATGAAATACCATAGTCTTCTACACAAGGAAACTTTTCCGTAATGTTTTATTGTCTTATTCTTTTGGTTATTTTATGCCCAAAAAGCACTGTTAAGATGACTTGTCACTCTACAACACTTAACTGATAAAATATGGAAGATAAATAGATATATTTTTGACAGATTTTGTGTTCTAAATCAGCTTTGTACCGATTCAACTGATTGATATAGACTGATCTGAATTTTGAAAATGTTGTGATATGACATAGGAAAGACTTTTCCTTGTGATAGAATAGTTTATGAAGTTGTTTTTACAGTGCTGTTGTGTTAATATTAACATAAAAATGCCTGTTCTGCTAATTGAGACAAAACATGAACAGAATTTCGTTTCTACTTACTGGACTTCCTGATCCATCTGTCATCTCCAGCAAAACCTCTAGTACCTGCAGCTTTATTTTTTACTGACTTCATCTTAACAGATATTTTCTGAAATGTGTGTGTGCTTTAGATCCTCATTTTAGAAGATTTGAGGCAGTATTCTTTGTTTTCAAAATGTACAGTGTCTTTAGAGTCATCTTTTAAAAATTCATACCCATTTTAGAAGTCACCTCTACCAGCTTTCAGTACTGAGGGTATCTTTGCTTGGAGTCACATTCAGATCCCCTCTTTCTACACTAGTATTTCTTAATGCCATTTCTTTGCACAAATTAATGCTAAGCAGGATTTTCAGATGAGCTTAAGCTAGTGTGACTGCTAGACCCTGTTGGTTTTATCTGGACTGCACCTTGAAGCCAGCATCAAGGTGAGGGTCACTTTAACTGCCTGTTACTGATACGATGTGAAAAGATGGAGGATGCCTTATAGAGCACAGAGAGTACCACATCCCTGACCACGCTTGGTGGTTATGTACATCTGTGGTTTGAGCTTTTTTTTTAGATTGAAATCTTTACCATTATAAAGAACACCAAATCATTGAATTTTTGTTTTTAACTTAAATAGAAAAAGACCTCAAAGACACAGATTGGAAGAGGCTGACCTGCAAAGCTCATTAAACATTAATGCATTTATTTCTTTAAAGGTTATTACACTTGTGTAGAAGTAATCTTCACTTTAAGAAGACAAGTTGGATTTTACATGATGGGTGTTTATGCTCCTACACTGCTAATTGTTGTTCTATCCTGGCTGTCATTCTGGATCAATCCCGATGCAAGTGCTGCAAGAGTCCCACTGGGTAACCTGCGTTTGCACATACCATCACAATCCACTTTAATGACATTGAGCCATTCTCAGTTGCTTTGACAACATAACACTGGACACTGAAAGCAACTTCACTTCCATTATCCGCTCATCATTTTCACGGAAACCTCCTCATTCCTAGTCCTGTAAATCCACCTCCACATTAAGACTTCACCTGATAATGGTTCCAGTGTCTGTGTGTGACAAGCACACTGTCTCTGCTTCTCTCAACCTGAACAAATCTAATCTTATCCATGTACTGCAAACACTGAGGCAATGTGCAGTTTATAGGAATTTGAACATTTGAATAATCAGTAAGAAAGCAGGATGATGAATAAGGCTCTAAATAGCTACCTCTTGGAGCAGTTTTTTCTGAAGATTAATAGAAACAGAATGATATCTGGAAGAGTATTAGCATCCATGTTACCTGATTGGCTTTATTTCATTAGGGACTTCTGTCATGAGAGTACTTCAGGCTTGTGCATTCATGCTGCTGAACACAACACAGTAGGCAGGCCTTCTGCTCATTATTAAATAGTAGGACACAGAGCTAATCAAAACAAAATTATCTTGACTGATGGGATTGTACCTGGCACTTCAGCTCTGGGATGGCCAAACCTGCTGACCCCAAGAGCTCAATGAAATGCAGAGCCAGGCTCTTGCATCTTGAAATCTCTCCTATTTGGATTCCCTTCCCCATGCCATGAGCCCACCTTTCCCATGCTCTGGCCTCTCCATGCTCTGCTTTCCCTGGCACTCCCACCTGCCCAAGTCCATACTTCCCAAATCTTTTCCATATCCCAGGCAGTTCAGCGCACCTGTTTTCAAGACACCAGGGGTACAGTTGCAGAATACCTTCAGCCACCTGACTTCCTCAGAAACCTCTCACCCACATTTGAACCTCCACACCTCCTCAGGACGTGACTCCTGTGCAGCCTCATGTGTATGAGCATATGTCAGTAAGCACTGGAGACCCTTGGAGTCAGGACATGCCACATCACCTTACCAGTCTGTCTGTGGTTGGCAGTCTTGCAGCAGTGGGTAGCTGAAATCCCTGTGTTAAGAGTCAGCTGGAGCAGAAACAATGCTGAGTTCTGTTAGGTGGAAAGGCATCCACATACTTCCTGGCCTGAGCCCCATTGCTCCCATCTCAGCTCATCTACTGTGCCTCTTCCTCCTCCAGTGATATGACAGGGAAAATAAACTAAGAGCTGCAAAACCCCCACAATTTAAGAAGGATGTGAAGGTCCTTGAATGCATCCAGACAAGGGCAACAAAGCTGGTGAAAGGACTGGAAGGAATGTCCTGTGAGGAACAGCTAAGGGCTTTGGAGAAGAGGAGGCTGAGGGGTGACCTCCTTGCTCTCTACATCTTCTTGAGACAAAGTGGAGAGGGAGGTGCTGATCTCTTCTCCTTGGGATCCAGTGATAGGACATTTGGGAATGGTTCAAAGCTGCACCAGGGGAGATTCAGACTGGATATTAGGAAGCATTTCTTTACTGAGACAGTGGCAAACACCGGAATAGGCTTCCCAGAGAGGTGGTTGATGCCTCAAGCCTGTCCGGGTTTAACAGGCATTTGGACAATGGCCTTAACCATGTGCTTTACCTTTTGGTAAGCCCTGAATTGGCCAGGCAGTTGGACTAGATAATTGTTGTAGGTGCTTCCAACTGAAATAGTCTGTTCTATTCTAAAATCTGGAGAACCGTGACTGGAGTGCTACTTCTGGCTTGTGAGGCACAGTTGGCTACTTTGCTCTATTTAAATGTAACAAACCCACTATTTCATTATATTCCTTGTATCTTTTTTCTAGGGGTCTATTTCAGAATACAAATAAGCTTTTTTTCTTTTAACCTTTAAAACTATTAATAGTTATTTGGAGAGGAGTCAATCTGTATTAATTTAATGAATTAACATCTCTTACACTGAAAAGTAGTAAGGATGCATTCCATAATGAGAAGGATAAGACATTTTAAGAAACAAAGTGTGGAAAAGATGTAGCATTCATTAAATTAAAAAGATAGAAACAAGAACTGGAAATATTTTTCACGTAGTGAGGTCAAATATGATCAAAACCTGAGCTGTATTTCCCCTTTTATAATCCTGCACTTCAAATAGCTAAACAGACAGGCTTATTAATTATACATTAGATTTATAAGAGGCATAGTGCTGATTTATGTGGCATGGATGTCTTTGTGACTAAACATGCATGCTTATTTATTGTTTATTTTTAATTTATTATAAGTGTTTATTGGCTCCTTTTATATATTAGCATTTCTGAAATAATGCATTTCAAAGGTGCTAACCATTGGCCTGGTTATGTGATTTTCCTGAATCCCCAGAGAAGCAATAAAACCTCTAAATCTGACCATTCTTTAGTCATGAGTCAATATTTAGTAATGCAAGTTGTTAACACTGTCTCTGGGGTAAGACTTCTTTTTGCAGGAGGGCAACAAACTCTTTTAGTTACATCCTTGAAGGTACTTGACCTTTAAATTTTACAAGGTTAGCATTTTTGTGTCAAGTGAATGATGTCTGATCCCGAGAAAGTGTTACCGGTGGCCGCTACACTCACAATGGCTAGACGGAGATCTTGTCAGATGAGAAGCCACTTCAGATTTACTTACAGATCTGAAGTCATCACTAGAACTACGACTAGTAGTACTTACAACTAATGCAGTCATCCCTAGAATTAAGTACAGTGGGCCACTGCTTCTCATGGTAAGGCATCTCAGAAGCCTCCAGGTGATTTAGGGAAACAAGAAACTTTACAAGCCGGTAAGCAGAATATGTTTTTGTAGACTAATTAATGGGAAAAGGATGGGAAAGTTCTGGAAAAAGGATGTATGTTTGTTTGAAGAAAAAGGCAGTGTCCATGTAGGAATTAAATAATTTGCAAGCCCTATTTATACCTGTATAATTTCACCCAACCTGATCATCTGGTGGTAGGGAAATCCACAAAGGACTGGTATCTGGGCAGCTGTGGCTAAGTGATGTAAAGGCTGATATCACTGAATGCTTCTGTCTGATTAGATGCTGATATTTCACCTGTTAATGAGCCTGACAGATGACTCTCCAGTACTTCGGTGGATGAAAAGCTGGACACGAGCTGGCAATGTGCACTTGCAGCCCAGAAGGCTGATGGCATCCTGGGCTACATCAAACGAAGCGTAGCCAGTAGATCAAGAGAGGTGATTCTGCCCCTCTGCTCCATTCTGATGAGCCCTCACCTGGAGTACTGCATCCAGCTCTGGAGTCCTCAGCACAGGAAGGACATGAGACTGTTGGAGCAGGTCCAGAGGAGGGTCACAAATTATCAGAGGGCTGGAGCACCTCTCCTGTGGAGAAAGGCTGAGAGAGTTGAGGTTGTTCAGCCTAGAGAAGAGAAGGCTCTGGGGAGACCTTACTGAAGCCTTTCAGTACTTAAAAGGGGTCTGTAAGAAAGAAGGGGGCAGTCACTTTAGCAGGGCATGTGGCAATAGGACAAGGGGTAATGGTTTTAAAATAAAAGAGGGGAAATTTAAACTAGATATAAGGAAGAAATTTTTTTTTACAGTGAGGGTGGTGATACACTGGAACAGGTTGCCCGGAGCGGTGGTAGGTGGCCCATCCCTGGAAGCATTCAAGGTGAGGTTGGACAGGGCTCTGAGCAACCTAGTCTAGTTGAAGATGTCCCAGCTCACTGCCGGGGAGTTGGACTAGATGACCTTTAAAGGTCCCTTCCAACCTTCTGTCCACCAACAGCAGCCTGATAGCATGAAGCATTAGTCCAGAGTGCAGGTAGGAGAACAACAGGGTAACAAAAACCTTGGAGTAGCAATCAATGATACGTTCCCCACATACAAAGAACACCAAGGTCTGCAGCCAGATATGTCCCACCCCGTCACTCCTGTCCTAAGATCTGTCTTTGGTCTAGTCTCTTCATTTTATAAAATTGTAGCAAACATAGGGTCTTAAAGGAAAGACATAAAGATATATGTTAAAACAGTGGTATAAAGAAGGATTGGCAAGATGATGTCTTTTAGTTTACAAAGTTTAATGAGAGAAGAAAATGTATTGGAGGTACCAGATTATAAGGAAACCAAGACAGAATATTACCTTTTTCGATAACATTAGTGAGATGAAGCCAGACATTTTAAAAGCAGTAATATAAACCAGAAGATATTATTTTATACAGCATATAATTAACCTGTGGAATTCACTGCCAGCAGATAGTGCTGAGGCCAGTAAGTTGGATTAAAAAAGGGAAATTTATTTATCTGGCAGCATGTGCTGAAGTGCTTTACTGGACTGACACTTTCAGATATTATCCACAGGTACCCTTAGGTAGTTGTTTTAAGATAGTAGCTCTGTACAATCATGCTTTAGGCTGAGAGCTAACCTTACTGGTAAGCTAAACTTTGCCATCATGAGGGATGCCACACTAGGGGCAAAAATGCAGAGGTATTTCCTAGAAAGACCAACTTTCCCTTTACCTCACAAGTGTGGAGGAAGGAGCTCTGTCCCTTTGCTTTAGTGCTCCTTGAGAAGAAAATGGGTTTGTGGGGGATTTTTTTAGGAAAGAAAAGTAATCTTTCAGTTTATTTGTTTATTCCCCTCACTCACATTTCAGCCTTGAGCTTGGTAGTGTGTTAGGGAGGTACCTAGTGCAGCTGCTGCCAGAGGTGCAACTTGTGACTCTGGTACCAGGGTCTCTAAGGCCATGCCAACTCTGATCTGACAGCAAATGATTGCTCAATAGAATATTTCTGTGCTTCTATCTCACTTTATTGTTACTTTGAAAACCTAGAAGTTTCTCAGACTCTGAGATTGAACTCTTTGTCCTAGGAATCCAGGCAAATGGAAATTAGCAGCAGGTCCCCATTACCTCAGTTGCTCTCCAGAGCAAATTGATGAAAGCTCCACTAACATCTTTTCAGCTAGTAGAATTTGTAAGTTAGTTTTGTAGAATGAAATACAAGATGGTAAGATCTATTATTTTGTGCTCTACAAAGTGGTTGTACAAGTGTTTTCAGCACCAGACATGATAATACTATTTGCATATTAAGATAGTAAACATTTTTAAAGTTAGTAGTGAAAAAATTAAAATAGCCAAGATGTTGAGCCAGTCCATATTGTTGGCTATTTGGTTATTCAGAGTGAGGATAGAGGCTGCCTTTCAGAAGTCTAAGCACAGATATGCGTGACATTTGCTACAGTACACTGTTGAAGAATGAACAGCAATCTGTGCATAGGCAGAAGTGTCCTATATATGTTAAGAGGCAGTACAGCTTTATTTGTACCTGTTGGTGCGGTTTCTTGTGATTCACAATTAGTGTTTATCCCCAGACAGCTGATGTTGGTCAGTGAAAATAATTTTTTTAAAAAGGGTACTTATTCAGTGCTCACTTTCCGTCTTTATGGAAAAGTTTGTACTTGAATGCTTCAGATACAGTAGATGGAGATTAAGCCAGAGTGGACTCTGAAGATTGTCTGTTAGGTATTTGCCATCTTGTTCTGGTCTGAGATAGCACATCTGGCCACTCTGTATTATCCCAACGGACAAAAAACCCCAGCTTTGCAATGATATGTTGATATTACCCATTTGTAAATAAAACACGATAAAATGTTGCATTTTAGAATTGTAATGATTTCTTTATACTTTCTCTTCAATGTTTTAGCAGCTAGTAAATTGCCCATCTGAGATTACTACCAAATAAAGTATCATGTCAATCTTATTAAAATCCAAATAGGAACAGTTGCAAAAGAATAAGTTATTTATGATCAACTAGAATTGAATACTTTCATAAGCCAATACAGATCCTTTCAGTTTCATTAGCATTTTCACATCCTCAGTTACTTAAAATGGATCTGAAGAAAATGATCTCTCTATGAGTTACAAAATTTTTCATGCTTTGGATAGCATATTTGACCAATATGAGAAATGTAGTTGAGACTGAGTATCTCCTTTTGGCCAACTATTTCTATAGACATCAAATACATTTCATGAAGCCACCTCATCATAACGAAAGGTTTTTGTCATTAGCATTCACAAAACCAAAATGAGACCTTCTGAAATGGGAGGTTGAACTAAGCTTTCTTCATGTGACAGCCATTTCTAAAGTTAGCTTTTTCCAAATGTAGTTGTTCATGCTACTATTTCCATTTCATAGGAGCCTGTGGGAAATCTTTGTTTGAGATCAGGCTTCTATTTTGTCTCATGATGTGAGCCCTTGTGTTGATGGTGACGTTTGAAAGTCTTGTTCAGAGAAATGCTTGTTGAAACCCAGCTTGACCGTAAGTGTGACCTTTCCACAGCCTTTGCAGATATGGGTTTTTTTTCATGATAAGGGCTTCCTGAGATGCCCTTTATCATGAAAGCCTCCTCTAGACCCTGGAAGCTTGAATAGGGTATGATCATAGACCCTCAGTCACCTCAGTGTTTTCATCTTCACAGTGATCAGGAACACAGACTTTTTAATGTGCTGGTACAGCTTTGCTCTTCAGGAAAAACTTCCCTTTCAGCTAAGGTTTGTATATCACACCTGGATGTATGGACAGGTCATTCAGAGAATTGCTCCTGCTGTAGCACAGTTCAGATTTCTGGGACAACAGTAGTCTAGTTTAAAGGACTTGGAGTCTTTTGGTTTAAGTATCATGTATTTCTCTTCCATCTTCACAGACTTGGGTGCACATTGTAAGATAAGTCTTTGGAAAGCCCATTTCCCAACTGTATGATGTGTGATGGGGCAGGAAAACCACAGTAACCAGTTTAGCCTCACTTATTTGTGTCTTTATTTATAAAATGAAGGTACTCATTATTAAGAATTCGTCATTAACAACGTGCAACATCCTACCTAAGTATTCAGTTTAATTTATTCATTAGTTGAAATCATGTGCCCTTTGTATACCTGCTGCATCAACCACATTGTGAAGTCCCATTCACTGTACAAAGCATCATTCTGTATTGTCTGTTTCAGAGGAAGGGCACAGCCAGTGTCAATAAGGGTAAGTTTTCTTTAATCAATACATTGTTTTTCTTTTCACAGGTATTTTCTCAGTGCTCAGCTTGGCATCTGAATGTACCACTCTTGCAGCTGAACTTCCCAAAGTGTCTTACGTGAAGGCCTTAGATGTCTGGCTGATCGTTTGCCTTCTCTTTGGGTTTGCATCTCTGGTGGAGTACGCGGTGGTTCAGGTAATGCTAAACAATCCTAAGAGAATTGAAGCTGAAAAAGCAAAGATTGCCAAGGCAGAACAAGCAGAAGGGAAGGGTGGAAATGCTGCCAAGAAGAACACTGTGAATGGAACAGGGACTCCGGTCCACATCAGCACTTTACAGGTAGGAGCTGCGAACCTATGTACGCAAAATCAGCATTATCCTCTATTAATACAGTTCCAGGAATGTACTGTCATAATAGCTTTGCATAGTGCTTAATCTTAGAAGTGGCCAAGACATTAAAACATGCTGGTAATGAATAGCTAGCAATATGCCCAATTGGTCCCTAGCGACTTAGGGTCGGATGTACTAAATGAAAAATTTGTCTTGTAATATCCTAGTGCCATGGTTGGTGCTGAGCTTCAGGTAAATAAAGTAGCAAGCAGCTTTACAGTTGCTATTTTTCTCATAATAAACAGCAGCTGTCAAACTGTAACTATTCAGAGGACTGGACTCTCAGTCAGTATTTGCTGAGAGCGTACTCAAATAACACTCATCTCATTGTGACCCCTGGGATGGCCACAGCTGCACCACATTGCATGTCAAGCATCTCTGAAAAGCCGTAGATCCAGAAGTCTTGGCATTTGTAAACAAAAGACAGTTTTATTTTTCTGTCAAACAGTTCCTGCATTTCTTGTGTTGCCAGATATAGTTTATGGGTAAATTGGTCAGATCTCATTGTATGGATAAAGATGAGATGTACATCTTCACTCAGGCCAAAGTTTCCCATCATGTTTTTAAATTCCTGGTTTTGTAAAACTCCCCATTTGTGCTCCAAGAGTTATCAGACATCCCAGGCCAACTGCCTTCAGTCCTCAGTTCTACAGAAGAAAATGCCTTATGCTACAATATGGGGAATATGAATTTAGCTTTTAGTTTTCAATGACTCGGCAATTTTGATGTATAAAATAAAGCTATTAGGCCAGATCCAAGTATCCAATATATTGGTAGCATACAATGTGACTTTAACGTTTCTTTAAGGATGTAGCAGTTATGCCAGAATGGCAGAAACCCTGTCCTAGTATCAAGCTGGCATTGCCCTATAACTAATTACCCCTGGTCCAGAGGAGCTGCAGATATTGCAGAGCAGTGCGCTTAACTACCGTAATTCTCATCTGCTAGAAGAGTCTCCTGGGAATTGTTTCAGCAGGCAGCCAGGCTCCACTTGCCCCATGACTGCTTTGACTTGTGTCACAAGTACTTCCCCAAGCCCAGGCAACGTGAGAACTAAATAGAAAGAAAAATGGCTCTGTTACGGTTTTGCTCCCCCTGAACTGGATATGATATTTTTGTGTTTGCCAATTTGCAGGTCCCAAATTCAGCTATTTCCTGTAACAAAATACTTGCAGCAGTCCAACAGAGCAGCATAAAATCTATTTTTTCCTATTTCAAGTACTTAACAAGTGTAAGTGTTCAGGTTGATCAGTGACAAGATTAACAAAAAACTACAGTTTTTTAGTGGTGTGAACAAAATGAAATTGCTGAATTACTGACCGTCCTTGGTGTGCACACCCTTTAAAGGGCTTGCCATTGTCATAGCCGTAAGAAGAATAAAATTATAAGTTCTATTACCTATGCTATCCTTTCAACTTGTAATAATTTTTTTCAGGATGGCAAGTTTGGTTGTACACTGCATTTTAAGTCATTGTCCACAAAAATTAAGCAACATTCCCCATGAATGGTGTCTAGCAGCAGGCTGAAGGTTTTTAGGATTCAGACCTGGTCCTGCGGCTGAGTGTTCTCCTTCCCTCATGGCTAGTGGTCCAGCTTGTATCCAGCTACCTGCTTTGAAATAGAGCTTACCTGGGGAAGGATGTCCTGGGCTGATAATTTCTGGGACAATCACCAGGCTGAGATAGAAAAAAGCCCCAGACTGATGAATCATTTGACATCAGGATGTGGTGTGACAGTGATGCTAGTTTTTATATATTTGAGTGCTATAAATTTGCCTAGCTGAAAAGTCCTTCTCTGAACCAGCTACCACGTAGGAGTACTCTGAAAGTTCTCAGCCCTGGAGAAGCCTCTACTAAACTCCTAAATCAGAACAGGTCTAAATCTTTCAGTAGCTCTGACTCCTAATCCAAAACTAGGCCTGCCCCACAAAATTTGGATTGCTTCTATACAGACATAGTAGTGATCAAGTAGAGAATGCATTTGTCATATGGCAAATATGCGAGGGAGGGAAACATTAAAGAAACAGGTAATGGAAAAAACCTGTATGTTGAAAGGCATAAAGAATATGAAACAAAAAGAGGCCAGAGTGCTATCCCAGAACTTCAGGAGCTGTTTCTCATCATGGTTGTATAGGATTTTGTGTGAGGAGAGATAAAATACTGTGCTAAATGTCTGGAAAGACTTAGGTTAACCAATGTGTAACTGTAGGAGAAAAGGACAACTTAGAACTGCATCCCTGAAATGAATGTGCCTCCTGTAGAAATGTTTGAGGTTGTTCTTTTTCCACATAGAAGGCGATACTAAGGCAAAAGTGACTGAGGACGTAGCTGGAGATCTCACCATACCTAGGCTTGGAATAGTGGATAGACCAGATGGGACTCAAAGGTAAAGCTAACATGAAAGACCTGGAAACAGAAAACTCCAAGTGAGAAAGAGAAAGAGCATAAAGAATTGCATTTATAAGTGTTTCTCCAGCTTAAATGAAGCACTTACTTGTTGTGAGATATTAACTGAATGGTGCTAATGCATATCTCTAAGTTATTAGAGGAGAAGTGAGTTTTAAAAGATAAATTACTTATCTTTAAAATGCCCCCAGTCCTGATGCCAGGCCAGTTTGCCAGCATTCCCCAAGCAGCAAGTTGTGCTCTTGCTGCCTCTTGCAGCCATGCAGCGTTGCAGCAGTGATGTCTCTGCAGGAGATCTGGGGAAGGGACCAGTATGTAAGGAACTTACTAGGGGGTTGCTGGGATACAAAGGTTCCAGGCTTGGAAAGAATCAGAGGGAGCGCAGGGGAGCAAGTGGGGTGGTCAAGCATCCCTTGTTCCAGCCCTCATGGAACAACTTGTTTTTGTATATTTGCTGCATTTGTGAAAGATAAAAATGGAGACTTGGCATGTTTGTTATTAGTGAAGAAACAAGCCATAACAAAAGCACATGATCATACTTAAAAACACAAGCAGCTATTGTTCCTTTTTCATGACAAGAAATTAGATATGGGGATAAACTTTTCAGTGTATCCTAAACAATGAAAGCTTGATGCCATTCATAACAGAAGGTGAGGAGAAGAGATTCTCTGTAACAGAACCTGTAACCATCCGCCTGGAAGTTTTCAGCAGAAAGCACTCTTGAGGCTGTTAGTAGAGTCAGTGATCACGACCGGCAGTCGCCAACAGCAACAGTGAAGGTGGTGGGATGAAATCAGTGCTTACAATTTGACAGTCACCCCAAGATAGAGAAAGGCTTCCATAGGTGCCTAGCTACTTCTCCTTCTCCACCAAATCCTGCGTACTGACTGACGTAAAAGCTGTGTATTACCACTATATGCCAAACCCCAGAATCTATGCTTTATGACTCATGGCCCCTCCAACAAAAACCCTTGAAATGTCAGTGCCATTTTAAACCCAGAGATTTATCGACATGACTGTCTGATAAAAGTCAAGCACTCCATCTGGCAAGATCACCCTGATCTGTAGAAAAAAAAGAGAAAATTCAACATAAGCACTTCTGATGTGTTTTTCTAGGGGCAACAATGGCTAGAAGCCATGAGAAAATACAGTTTGGCTCCCTTAGCTCATAGTGGCTGCAAGTAGATGCCGTTCTAAGCAGAGGAGAAAATTATGCAACCTGGTGGTAACTGCTGGCACTGGCTTTTTATTGGGAATCCTTGGTAGGAGTTTGCGTGCGTTTCCTAGCAATGCAACATCATACAGGGAGAAAAACAAGCAAAAAGGGAAATGTTTTTAAGATGAATCAGTTTCTTTTTGCTTTCACTGGTGGTGTGATTACGGAGAGAGATTGCACTGTTAACTATAACAACACCCCTCAATTTGAAGTCACATTTTCATCAAGCCCATTTATAGAGGCTGTCCCCCACAGATAATGTGCTGATGACTGGAGAGAACATTTGCTAAAAGAACGGCTCTGGCATATGATGAATAGTGCTATGCAAGTGGTGGTAATAGCCCTAAACCCAGTTATTTTTAAAAATAAGTAGTGCTATTGCTTGCCTTATCTTGTCAGAGCCACATTTAGTGCCAGAAACCTCGTATGGGTTATGTTCATCTCTACAGATTTATAATGTATGTGACCACTGGTGGTGACCTGTGGTTACCTGATCTTCCCATATTGTCATTTCCCCTCAACTGGCACTCCAGACTCAGATTTTTCTTGTAGAACCACCAGAAACCCAGTTTACCTTTTACCTTGTACACAAAATCACAGGCTGCAGTCTATTTTAATAGTTCCTGACAGCATTACAGGTACAGAGCAGGTACTTTCTGCTCTAGTGACTCACGTATCCATCCTTGGAGGTAATTCAGAACATGACTGTAAAAAGGCCCCAAGCAATCTGCTTTGAGCAGGAGTTTGGACTAGATGATCTCCAGAGGTCCCTGCCAACCTCAGCTACGTGGTGATTCTGTGATATTTTATGTATAAATATTTTTTGTGCTGTACTTTGCAGGGAATATTTGGAATGTGATAGCAAGTTCCTACTGAGCTGCACAAAAAAATATACTCAGTCTGAATACACACTAATGCTAAACAATCATTACTTTATTGATGATCTACATCTATTATTACGGCAAGACCAAGAGAATAACACAAAACGAGTGCAAGAAAGATTAATGACAGAGTTTGCTAGAAAATTCCTCCTCCATGTTGTATGAAAGACTCTTAGACAACTGGCAGATCTGTCTAGTGACAGATCTGCATGCCAAAAAGGTTGGGTGCAACAGAGGAGATGATTTTATGGCAGAGAAGCTGTGCTGCATAGGGCAGAGAATGCTGCATTACAGTGGGGAGGCACTTCAGCCCAAGGCACACATGCTGAGCTTGAGAGGCGGCCAGTGCTACAGCGTGTTTGAAGCTTTGCTAGAAATTACGGACAATAGATTTCTGCTCTCAAAAATTCTTGAATCCAGAATGATGGCATTTTATATTACAATTCATCTGATGGATGAAGAGGACTTGCTCACAGGATGAACAGTCAGTTGAAAAGGATCTTTATTCTATTTGCACAAAACAAATCTAGTCAAGTCCTGCTATTTTTGGTGCTGTGAAAGGACAGATTTCACAAATTTGAAAACTATTTTTTCTCATCTGGATGGAAGAATTTAAACAAAACATATGAATGATGCTAGTGAGCTATCTAACAATGTTGAAAACAGCTACAGACCAGAAGGGAAGCCACAGTAATTTAAAAAAAAACCTAAGCCAACAAACAGCACAACTGAAAACAAACTCCCCAAAGAATTAAAACTGACTCAGCTTCAGGCATTTATCTTTTCTTTTCACTGGCAAATGGCTAAGTTGATAGCAATTAATGTAAGCTGAAATCCAGAAAATAGGTGTAGACCATAGGTGAAGGTAATAAAAAGGGATATGTGGTTAGCATAATTGAGGGCAACAGGAAGTTTGTTTGCGTGTATAGCAGGAATACAAAACCCAAGAGTATTGGTCCAATAATAGAGGTGCTATAAGTATCAAGAATCAGCAGAAGCAGCAAAAGTGTTGAAGAAATATTCTGCTGTTGAGGAAAACCCAGATGTATTCCATCAGATGATGAAATAGCTTTCACTGACAGTAGCTAAGAAGGACGTTAAACAGTAGCTATTGAAGTTAGACATTTTACAATCAAGATTTCAGCTTAAGTTGCATCTTGGATTTTTTAAAGAGCTGGTCCATGAGTGCCGTGGAACATTAATGTTGATTTTTTAATAAATCCTTTAAACCTGGGAGGGTTCCAGAAGACAGCAAGAAGCTAACTTTGTGCCAGTACTTTTAAAGGCTAAGTGGCATAACATGAATAATTATAAGCCCGACATCAATCAGTGGAAAATATTGCATAGCTAACAGGTGGCTGACTAGTAATTATTATTCATAAGTATTAATTATCATTACTATTATTCATAATTCAGCCCCATGTTAGCTAATAAGTTTAAATGGGTCAGTGAAATTAAAGCTGATCTGTGTTTATTGATTTAATCAAACTGGGTATGATTTTTTAGAAGATTGACCATTAGGTTGACAGAGGTAATGATGTGGAGGTAAAAATCTCTTACGAACATTTGACTTGGCTTCATATGTTGGCCTGGTTACGTCATATGAATTATGCAAAATCAAGCTTAGATTTGTTACCATCTGTAAGTACCAGCAGTTAATCAGACTAACTGTAGTCATGCTGCGTGACTAAAAATGAAGCCAAATAAATTCAGGTTAGAAATAAGGTACATATGTTTGTGGGGAACAAGGTCATGGAAAAAATTCTCCTTCCTGGATGTTTTTAAAGGAAAATCCAGTGTAACTAGTTTGGGCAGTAAATGTGGAGAGTGATAAGGAGCACCAGAAGCAGCAGGGGCAGCGTCAAGAAGTTAGTTTCTGCTCCCTGCCAGTCTGCATGCACAGGCAGCCCTTCTTCTTTCTTTTCTTTCCCCACTTTCCTCTAACTCTGCAAGCAAAGGCTTTCTGAGCCGGGTATGGCCCTGCTGCAGTAGCACACACACTGCAGCTCTGGAGCAGTGTCAGCAGCAGGTGCTGAGCTCAGCAGTCAGCACCAGTCAGCCTGAATTTTGTAGAAAGTAAGAAAGGATCATTGCAAGGTTCCTTCTGGCTTCTGGGAGTCATTTTTAGGTATTTCTGAGCTGTTCATCAAAAGGCAGGTGTCCTGTCCAACATACCAAACCCAGACAAGGTGTCTCACTTCTGGGAGAAACAGGAACTAGGTCTGTGTTTTGGGCCAAGCCCCAAGAGCCAAGTTGCCTTCCCATTGCTCTCCTCTGTGCCAGAGGGATGAGGAGCAGCTGCTAAGTTCCACTGAGGATGTGGAGAGGCCCTGCACTGCTCCAGCAGCCTTCTCTTCCCAAACAGCTGCTCCCCATCCTCTGCAGGGGGAAAGCCATAGATCTGATGGAAGCATCCTGCAGGCTGGGTCTGGCCTACAGGTCATGGTGCGGGGGCAGGAGAAGGCAAATGATATCAAATATTTTCTAGGGCCAAGTTCTGTGTCAGGATGAAGTCAAAAGAATATAACATTTAACAATGTTTTACTTTTGTTACAAGTCTTCTGTGTAGCACTCTAAATCAAGTCCTGCGACATCATTTTCCAAAGAAATGGTTCCAGTAGCCTTCAGAAAGAGTCAGGAATGTCGTTATGCTTCTAGCACAAACCAAGACAGGATGAATACAAAGCAGATAAACTACTTTTAATATATAATATCTCACTTTGCTTAGGGACAGCTGCATGTCAACTGAAGCAAATTTAGGTTAAAACAACAGAAACATTGGAGAGTTGAAGAGATGTCTGAGAAGAAATCTAAAAATATGTCTAGGCAGCAACTGAATATAGGAAATAGAACCACATTAGAACCACACAGGAAAATGAAAGAAATTATTTTTTTTAAGTAACATATACCTACTAATGAAAAATTTCGGCCAGGTTGCTCTTACAAGGGAAATTGTGTCACCCTGATAAATCAGCAACCCAGCTGACACTAAACTAAGCAGAGCTCTGTGTGAACATGCTGTGAACAGTCCTCTGCTTAGAAGGCAGAGGTGACCTAGAAGCCGTTCCCTCAGTTCTTTGTCCTGCAAGTGAATGAGAATTGGCTTTAACAGCCTTCAGGGAAGCGCTCTCTAGATACTGCAGTTGGAACAGGAATATTCTGTATTGTAAATGAGAGCACTTAAACTACAATTACTGTCACTGAGTTTTTACAATATAGTGCTGGTAGTATGGGAAATGGGCTACAAGTTTGCAAATCCAAAAGGAGGCTTATCATGTCACACATGATTCTATTTCTTGTAATGGCCTTACTAAATCTTGCTGGTTTTGACCGTGGCAAAAATGTAATATTCCTGTGACTCTTCAGTTAACATGCACACCAAGTGCAAAGACCCCAGTCCTGCAAGTTGCCCTTTCACTGCACAAAAATCTGCTTTATTACACATGTTATTGGGTATGATCTGATTGGAAGGAACCTCTCGGATCACTGTCTGACAGCTCCCACGTCACCCAGGGTCACATAATCATGTTCATACGTGTCTCAGTCGCCACCTTACTAGAGAGTTTGTGCCTGCTGCTCCAGTATCGAACACTGTCCCAGGCTTCCATCTCTCTGGTTACTGGGAAGCAGTTGCAGGAAATTTGTATGTATAGTTTTGCTTTACCATCATAGGACACCGATCTTGTTCTTCTTTCTTATAACCTGTAATCTTGATTTTGTTGTGTAACCTGCACCTTAGTTTTAGTGCATTGGCTTCAAAATTTACTGTTTTCCTGAGACACAGAAGTCTAGATAAGCTACTGGGAAGGAGGGACAGGCAGCTTTTGGAAGAACCAAGTTTTAGTGGATTAGTGAATTTTGTAAAACTTATGTCAATGTCAGTATGACCTGATATGTGAACCAGCATTTTTTCCAGCTAACTCTCAGATTATGTATGAGAGCAAATGGCATTATTAATAATGCAGTTAAGTTTCATAACCTATATTCTTTTTTCTTCTTTTTCTTTTTTTTTCTGCTTTACTATGTGGTTCAGTTTAAAAGAAACTTTTGGGGAAATTTACTCAAGTCACAAAGCACAGTGCCTTTCAAGTAGTCTCCAAATCCCTTCAAGCTCCCTGAACAGCGTGGGGGTGGTCCTTCCAGAGATTTGTTGTACCTGAAATAGAAACTTTGTAATATCTAAGGAAGGGAATATAGGAACCTTTTTCCCAAAACACTTCAGTTTGAAGGGCATCAAGTACTTTTTAATATTAGTTGTCTGTGCTAGTACAATCGTCTGGTCTGTAAAAGGGAAAGATTCACCTGGGGTTACCCCCAGCACAGTTGTGCTTGATCTCCAAGAGCACTGACAGAGCTATGGGAGACACAGGTATTCAGCTGCTGGATTTAGGTTTCCCTCTCCGGTGTACAGATGGAAAATGCTGAGAATGGTGTCTCATCTTGGTTACTTGTCCTTAGAGAGGCACCCTGGATTGCAGATACAAAGAAAGTGCCTTCTCATCATGCAAGGTGGTCACCCTAGAATGAGATACAGGGTCTTGAGCTGCCTGCTATATAGAATGAGAATTGACTTTAATTGTTGCATCAAACACTGAATTTTAGGGTTAATTCTGACTGTAGCTCTCAGGGCTCAGAAAAAAATGTAAGTATTGAATAGCATCTGTCCTGCAGATTCACCAGCACAGCATCGAACTTCTCGACAGAAGTTTCTCTCCCCTTCTATCATCTTAAAATGAAGGATTCTAACTATAGCAGATTGCACTGCAGGAGGCACCTTGTGCATGAAAAATTACACAATTATGAATGTTTGGATTAGTTTATATGATTGACTGATCACCCTTAAGTACTTTATAATGCAACCATTCAGCAAATTAGGCTGATGTAATGTATCCCTATCAACAAGTAATTTCTTATATGTTTGTTTGTGGTGTTCTCTAGCAGCTGCATTAAGCTTCTTAATGAAATGCAGTGAGTAGATCATGGTTCCCCTCACTCTCTATTTCATAGGTTGGTGAGACCAGATGCAAAAAAGTTTGCACTTCGAAATCTGATCTGCGATCCAATGATTTCAGCATTGTTGGAAGCTTGCCAAGGGATTTTGAATTATCGAATTATGACTGTTACGGGAAGCCCATTGAAGTCAACAATGGGCTCGGGAAATCTCAAGCCAAGAACAGCAAGAAGCCTCCTCCTCCCAAGCCTGTCATTCCATCAGCAGCAAAGAGAATCGATCTTTATGCAAGAGCACTGTTCCCTTTTTGCTTCTTGTTCTTCAACGTCATATACTGGTCCATATATTTATGATAAATCTTTTATTTATTTTTTTCATATGTGTAAAATATATCTCATTTCATTACCCCTTCCCAGTCATGAAGGCCACTGTGTGAAACTATTTGCATTTGCATTTGCAAAGCACTATGTTGCATTTTGATGCCATGCGATTGTACTGAACATATGGCATCTGAAATTTGAATGAAAGCATGACACTGCAATGTCTGTGCTCCAACCAACATTGTATATAAATGTACAGCATACATCCTGCTTTAGGAATATATATGAAGGACAATGCATACTACATTATAAAGCTGAATAAAGCTTTTCAGTTATTAGTAACATACAGAGATTTAAAGTGTTTCTGCCAATGAAGCTGATGTGCACGTTGAGTATTATTAAAATCAGTATTCTAGTATATATAGTATTTAACAGCTTTTCTGCTGACTTCCAGAGAAAAAAAAAATCCAAAAACTGACATCTTGTTCTTGTATAATTTTAGATGGCACTATTGAAGAAGAAGCTCAGGTGTAATTCATATTATTTAGACTGTGTAAGTGAAGGCAGAGTCGAATAAGCTGATCTTGTCTGTGTGGAAAAATAGAGATCAGCTCATTTTGTAAAATCAGCTCACTTAGAAAAAAAGCCAACAATTGTATCCGTCAAGCAGGCACACTTAACTGTGTGAGAATATGCTGACAATAAAACATTGGGCCAAATTTTGACTGCTGTTTCCTTAGGCACAAACTAGATACAATATGTAAAAAACAAATGGGCCACTTTCTACACTAAAGGTATCAGGAATTTTGGAGAAACATTACAAGATGCAGTTCAGTATCAGGTTACGTTATACTTTTTTACATTACTTTGACCTCTGGCTCATCATCTTCAGTGTCTGGCAATTCTGCACTGTATGTCACATGTTTTTTGTTGTTGCATCAGATAAATCTTACTTGATGTGTTTTATTTATCCCCTTGAAAGCTTTCCGTTTAAACAAACCAATTGTTGTCAAGATGAAATAACATTTTTACCGTTACTTATACTTTCTTGTTTGCCTGTTGTAGCACAGATGACCAAAGCTAACACCTAGCCACCAGTAGAAGTGAAGATGTCCAAAGGTCTAAGAGGATGAGACTCTTAAATATATAACGAGCCCTTGTGCCTATGTATTAATTAATGGCTGCCCTCACCAACTCATGGATCTGGCTGCTGCTTTTTGGAGAATAAGGTCCTATTTGTGAAGCAATTCTGATAGGAGACTGCTCTCAATTTGTCAGAGAAAGCCCTATGACATGGAGATTACCTAAGCATGATCTCCTCAGGGTGCATAGGGCAAGACCTGTGGTCTCCTCTGGGTGCTAGAGTGTAGCCCTTCATAAGGGCCAGTCATGAGGTGAAATGCAGCCAAATGAAGCTGCTTGTATGTAGGCATCCAAGTAGCACGTGTTCCCTGGGAACGCATAGGGACTGGCCTCAGCTCCTGAGAACGTGCTGTAGAGAAACATAAAACGGAGCACTGCATTTAGTTAAAATATGAAAAGAAGGCATTTCTCACTAACTTGGCAATTCATAAAAGGTAATCTGGATTATTGGCTCCTCATAAGCTAAGAAGGGACTGAATTAAATGCATGAAACTTTCCATAGCACGGAAACAGACAGTCCTACTTGTGCTACATTTCTAGCTGATCCAGGATGCATTGAGTCTAAGCAGGCCACTTGTGCGTTGCCCACCATGTGAACATTGTCCACATACAGTGAGCCTGCACAACCAGAAGGTTCAAAAGTGGGAATTTAAGAAGAGCAAAGCATGCCATGCTGCTTCACTGGGCATCCGGTGGGTCTGCACCTGCCCAAGGTTCTTTCTTTCTAAGCACTACCACTTTGTGATCAACAGTCTGGCTGCAGCGATTGTGTTTGAGTTGAAGGAATCGGCTCTTCGGAATATGGGCTTGTGCTTTCCACCAGCTTCCTGGCTACTTTCTCATGGAAGTTTCAGAGAGTTACTTTACCAGGTGGCTATAGTTTGTCCTCTGGATTTCTTTCTGATCCGAGGAAATGGAAGGGAAATCCCAGATGTTACTGAGCCATGTTAAACCAGGGCGGGGGTGGGAGGAGGGAAATGATAGCTTTAAGGTCTAGTTCAAAGTTTCAATGTTTCTATCTGTTGAAGGTATTTACAGAATTGTCAGAGACTCTAAGAAACAATAAGGTTAAGTCAAAGAGAGGAAGGAAGGGAGGGGTAATTTTTATATGTACAATCAGAGTGCTATATTTATAGACATTATTTATTCTCATACTTGTATTTTTTCTTACAGTACTGGAAGGCAAGAAAATAATTACCCTGTGCTAGAAATTATATGAATTTTGAAGATAATTTTCTTGTTAGAGCTTTTATTAAATGATTTGTCTGTAATTAATGTCCACATTCTATCTGTATAATCTCAATTATAGATTTTATTGTTAAATTAATCTTTGTTCCTTCTTGCTTTCCTGCTTACTTGATGGCTTTTGTGTTTTATCATAAAACATTGAATCAATAATACACTGTAATTGCTTTCCAACTCACACAAAAGGAGGCAAAAGGAATGTGTATTAAGATAAAGTCTTTTCCTTCATTACAGCACAAAAACTAAGGACAGAAGCAAAGT
This sequence comes from Coracias cyanogaster, assembly GCA_033124195.1. NCBI lineage: Eukaryota > Metazoa > Chordata > Aves > Coraciiformes > Coraciidae > Coracias > Coracias cyanogaster. The sequence goes on from JAVSBS010010371.1 coordinate 36,049, forward strand.
TTAACAGCAAATTTGAAACAAAATTTAAAATAAACCAGTATCAACTCTAAAGTATTAATTTTCTTTTTACTTATACTAGATAATATGGTGTGACACAAGTGTAACCTCGGAATATATTAACTTGTCCTATAGAGCAGTAATAATTGATTTATTTTATTTTTCTTCTTTCCACCAAAGGTCACTGAGTGTTTTGCATACTGTATCACATTGTGGTCCTCCAGCACCCTCTAGTTGTAAAATTCTGCCTGTTGACTGATTTCCTGAACGAGGTGCCAATATAAAATTGTATAGGCAGTACAGGATTTTACTTGGTAGTGATAATATAAAGAGAAGAAAATACTAAAAAAAATAAAATTAAATGGACATAAAGTGAATGGAGAGCTATAGAAACTTGCCATGCAGTATGAATTTAAATTTGTAGAAATTAAGACGTTCGAGTCATAGCAAAGGTGAGGTTTATGAAGTACACATTAGTAATGAGACTAACTAGTCATGATGTCTGGAGAAACTGCATGACAGCAAAATCTGTTTCTGAGGGAGAGACCATCTGTATTTCAGCTGACATTTACTTTAAGTTCTCCTGTTTACTGGTAGGGGAGTTACAAATTGTTGTTCTACCCTTAATATAAACGTCATGGCTCTTAAGCGTCAAGGGGCAATATATAAATAATTTATTCCTTTTTTCCATAGTGTTTATGGCCCTTTAGATACCTTTCTACTTCAGGATTTTAGAACACATTCAGACACTGCATTGGGAATCTCCATGGAGACTAATTAATTCATTTCTTAACTGCATCCGCAAATCTAAGCTATACAGTAAGTAAGGATGTGACTTGAAAAGTGTATCAGCCGTTACGCGTCAATTCACTGTTAGGATGTGTGAAATATACTGTGTGGAGTAATCTACACCTTAACTTTCTCATGCTGGTTCAACTCATGTTTGACACCCAGTTTTAGGAGTAGCTCTGTGGAGGATTTTGTCACCTCATGTTTTCTTCAGTGTCACGTTCATTCTAGCCGAGATGGTGTATGTGAGCTGTCTGTCTTTTGAGTGAGGAAGGGAGTTGATTTCTCTAAGTGCAGCATACAGAAGATTGACCACTTGGAAGCATTGCCAAGCAGCTTTCATTCCTCAAAGACTTCAAATTAATTTGGACCTGGTAACAGGAAACGGGTGAAAAAGGGAGAGCATATTCGGTGACCTATTATCCATTAAAGAGAAGGTAGTAATGCTGCCTTTTAGGGTAGTTTCAATGAGCATGACCACAGAGATTGATCTGGCTGTACAATTATTTTGAAGGAAATGCTCTTACAAGTAATCTTTGTTTGAAAATACTTCACTGTGAAGGTAGACAGTAACTGACTTCAGCAGTCTGTCATAGCTGTTAAGGCAATCTATTAAGAGATATTATAATACAGTTGAGACCGTTGGTCTCTTCTTCAATTAAAGCAGCTTACCATTATGGTTATTGGATGACTTGTGCTGAGGATATTTATAGAAGAGGTAACAATAAATCATTTATTTCCAAGGAAGTGCAACCTGAATATATGCAATGTCAAGTGATTTTTCAGGCTATAGAGAGAGCTTAGCACTGAAATGAGTACAGATGCACTGTGTAGCAGATAAGGGAATGATAGAACACTGATACTTGATGCTTTGGTATACTAATTCTGGGATTAGAGAAGATAATGCGGAAAGACAAGGAAATTCAGATGCAGAGAGATTGATTAATAGTTTTGTTTCTACAGTTTAATTGTGTATAACAATTTAATTGCTTTGTGTAGTAATAATATAAGTTACCTTCTTTTTATATAAAGAATTAATTAAATAAAGGAAAATTAAGCTCATCTGTGGTTCCAGAAAGATACAGGAACTGGTTGTTTTCATACAAAGCTCTACACTTTAATAAGCAATGGAATATACAGAAAACAAAATGCTGTTTTAAAGTCATAAAATTCTCATTGCTGTGGTTTTGTCTATACTACTGTGTCAAATAAATCACAAACACTCCCTTGTATTTTGACTTACTGGGGAAAGTCATCTGCCCATCTACCTCCCAGCACCTATCCTTGTTCCATCAGTGGTAATATTGTCAGCAGACATTTAAAAAAAAAGGTTACATGGCTATTTTGAAATCTATCTGAAAACCCTTCACTGCTATGAATATGTCAACACTACAGTCACTAAAATGTCTGCGCCTAATGCAGGCTTATCCAAATTAGGTTTAAACTAGCTGACTTGGGGACGGTTGGCAACGTAGCCATGGTAACGGTGAGCTCTGGCTGGGAAGCCTACCTGCTGGCGTAGGAAATATAAAAATATACTTTGGTGTTAATCCCCACAAAGCTTTATGCTGCCTTGGCTGTTACACTCAAATGGTTGGTTCAAAGTTAGCTTGTGTGGGTGTTTATCAGCCCGTGCCTGTGAAATGTAGATGTAAGCTGTATGACGCACTGTGTGCTAGAACTGCATTAATTCTTCCCATTGGTGATGTGAAAGATGCCACTGTAAAATATTCTCTCTGTGGGTCTTGATGACATACAGGATTTCTGCCGTATTTAATTTTGTGTATTGGTAAGAGTGTTCACTGGTAGTGCCAAAATTGGAAGCCATTTTCCCAAACCAATGCATGTGTAAAAGACTGACACCCACCTGGACATGAATGAGGTAGCCTCTTAAGTCTAGGTCAAAAGACTATGCCTTTTACATGTTAAAAGAGCCATTCAGTTTAAAGTCCCTTACTCTTAAGATAGATAGATGGCCAGCAGGACTAGGGAAGTGATTGTCCCCTGTACTCGGCACTAGTGTGGCCACACCTCGAATACTGTTTTTGGCTTTGGGACCCTCACTACTAGAAGGACATTGAGGTACTGGAGCATGTCCAAAGAGGAGCAACAAAGCTGGTGAAGAGTCTAGAGAATAAGTCTTAAAAGGAGTGGCTGAGGGAACTGGGGTTATTTAGCATGGAGAAAAGGAGGCTGAGGGGAGACCTTATCACTCTCTACAACTACCTGAGAGGAGAATGAAGAGGGATAGGGGTTGGTCTCTTCTCCCGAGTAATAAGAGATAGGAAAAGAGGAAATGGCTTCAAGTTGTGCTAGAGGAGGTTTAGATTGGATATTAGGAAAAATTATTCACTGAAAGGGTTGTCAAGCACTGGAACAGGCTGCCCAGAGAAGTGGTGGAGTCACCATCCCTGTAGGTATTAAAAGACATGTAGATGTGGTGCTGAGGGCCATGGTTTAGTGGTGGACTTGGCAGTGCTGGGTTAGCAGCTGGACTGAATGATCTTAAAGGTCTTTTCTTACTTAAACGATAATCTAATATCTACTGGTTTTGGGTGCACTAGTTGCTTTTCAGCATGATGTTTCTCAGCACATCAGTGCCTAGCAGGGTTGTGGAGACATCAATTGACCCTCTACAAACAGGGAAGGTATTTGAAGTGCCTTCAGCTCATTAGTAAACTCTTCTTTGGAGTATTGAAGTAAATCTAAAGTCTGCCTGGCGCTGTTAGCTAGCACAGGGAGGCTGCAGGGACATTAAGCACACGTCTTTTAGTAGAAGAAAATTAATGATCTTTCCCCTTATTGCCTGAAAGTAAAGTTTACAGTGACAGAAACTACCCAGTAAGACAACATGGGTTGCTAAGAGTTTATATCCCACCAGGCAGTTGCTTAAGCCACATAACGTGCTCTGAAAGTAAAAAGTATGGGGACCGTGGAGTAGAAAGGATAAGTAGATAGTTATTTGCATAACTATTTTCCACCTGATGAGTTCTTCAGTCTGTGGCAGTGGATAATGTGGGTTTTTTCATATAGGTCTGTGTATGTCTCTTTCTTTCTATGAATACCCACAGTGGGAGCCATTTTCAATTGGGGAAGCAAACTCAAGGTTTTTTGGGCCCAGGAAACCCTCCTGAGTATATAGCAGGTCAAGTTGTACCATTGCCCCCTGCAAAAAGCTTTCAACTCAGAGGAATCCTTTTCTAGCACCATAAATTGCGAGCAAAATCCCTGCTGAAACTGCTGCTGAGAAGAAAAGCTGTGTGTAGGCAGCCCCTGTGCTTCCACCTTCTTTCGCTGTAGCATACATCATGATAATCAATAGCACTGTTTAGCTTTTCTGTTCTGCAAAGCACTTCTTTTATCAAGACTGAGTTATTTCCTTGGCAATACGCTTCAGCTATCCTCCCTTTCATCTTTGTACAGTCAGAGCAAAGATCATGCACGTGACTGACAGAGTTCATGAAGGCAAGCCAGTGCTGATGTTCCAGAACAGACAAACAATAGTATGTGAGGAGCCCTGGGACTCCCTTGTTTCTCTAATTTTATAATCTATGTTATCCTATTTCAGTTATGTACCTATAACTCAGAATATTGTGTTATGAGGCTAACATTTCACTACCTGCATTATATTTTTGAGTCAAGTGTATTGAATCGTGAATTCCTCGTCACAGGCAGAATACAAAAAAAATATAAAGTAGTCCATGTGACTTTCTTTTTTAATGTTTATTTCCTCTATTAACCTTAAAACTTGCATTTGACCCTGAGGCTAGGGAAACACATTTCTCAGTGTTTAATAAGCCTTACATTGTCATAACAGATTTGTCAGTGTCTCAGGCAGGCTTGTTCTTTCAGATTAATTTGTTTGTTTCTTTGACTCCCAAAGGCCAGCTCATTGGAAAACATTAATTTGACGACTGGCTATTTCAAAGGCATAATACTGACAGGAACTCAGTAAGACTAATGCTTTTGACCAATAGAACTCAGGCATCAGTTTCTTCTTTTGACAAAGTGTGTCTTGCTACCTGCTCCCACTTCTGACAAATCCTGTTGAGCCTCAGCCTGCTGAAGGGTGTAAAATCTTCATAGGCTTTTAAAAATATCTGTCCAATTGTGTCAGCTTCTGAGGCAGCTCTGCTTCTATTCCCCTTCTGGATGTGCTTCAGGATCAGGTTATTACAGAAAAAAAAATCTTCTTTTTTTCAAGCAAATACAAATGATATACAGCATCCATTGTGAGCTATAATTTACCTTGTGGAATTAAACTTCAGTCTTTATTTATTAATTCTTCATATTTTCTAGTTGGCTGTTTCCCTGACGTGAAAACTTCTTAAATAAATAAATTTCTTAAACAAATATGTGGAACGGCAGGAGAGGGTCACATTGGCCCTGCTTGTTTTCTCTGGACTTAAAACATTTCCTTTGCTGTGATCTTAAAGCCAAGAAGGCTCCAGCAGGTCAAGGGAGGTTCTCCTGCCCCTCTAGTCTGCCTTGGTGAGGCCACATCAGGAGTACTGCATTCAGCTCTGGGCTCCCCAGTACAAGAGAGACAGGGAACTACTGGAGAAAGTCCCATGGAGGGCTACGAGGATGATTAAGGGACAGGAACATCTCTCTTATGAGGAAAGGCTGAGAGCCCTGGGGCTGTTTAGCCTGGAGAAGAGAAGGCTGAATGGGGATCCTATCAATGTCTATAAATATCTAAAGGATGTGTGTCAAGAGAATGGGGCCAGTCTCTTTTCAATGGTGCCCAGTGATAGGACAAGGGACAATGGGCACAAATGGGAACACAGGAAGTTCCACCTCAACATTAGGAAAAACTTCCTAACTGTGAGTGTGACGGAGCACTGGAACCGGTTGCCCAGAGAGGTTGTGGAGTTGTCTTCTCTGGAGACTTTCAAAACCTGCCTGGACACATTCCTGTGTAACCTGCCCCAGGTGAATCTGCTTTGGCAGGGGGGTCGGACTTGATCTCCAGAGGTCCCTTCCAACTCCTACCATTCTGTGGTTCTGTGATCTACTGCTGCTTAAGTGGTTATGGCTGCCCTACAGAAGCAGGGACAAAGGCAAGACTCTCTCCCTGCGTAGGATCTGCCCTATGCAGCTCCATTCAATGCAAACTAGTTGAAGGAAAACATGGCTGCGCCTTTGCAATAGCCTGTTCATCACATTCTCCACTTGATGAGTTTTCTTACAACAGAGAGGCACTTTACTTAGAAAAATAACAATGATGCCATAGTAATATTCCCAGACAGTGCAGTTTCATTGAGAGTATTCTACACCACTACTGTAGAATACTCAATATTATGAATTTCACCACGGGAGATTTTAAGCAGAAAATGCATATCCAACTTGGCAGCACTTTATTATCTGTTACCCATAAGCATGGCTTTATTGTTTTATTTATCATATGCTTCCATATTGTTCCCATTTTAGGAACAGCATTTTAAAATGGGAATTTTTCCAAGTATATATATTATTAAAGCATATTGTGGTTTACCCTATTTTTTTCTACAGGAATATAAGAAAGAGATAGTGTATTTTACATTACAGTGCTCGTGCAGCAAGTTTACTAGTCTCTGTGAAAAAAGTCTTGATGAAATTAAATAGGTGGAAAAAAATCTCATGGAGTGTGCAAGTGAAACAGCCAGGAATAAATCCATTTATGCAAGACTCCTGCTGGGATTCTGATGAGCTTTGACAATTGGAATAAATTATTTTGGCTGAAAGGAGATTCCAGCCTTAAAAGACAGGACAACATTGAATCTTTCAACAATTTTAATTTCTCAGCTGGAAAGAAAACTACATTTTTATAGAGAAGACCATACTGACCTCATATCTGCTCCTGACCAGCATGTTCTCCTGTAACATGATCTTTCTGCCAGTTCATGCTGCAACAAATTCAATCAGTGAAATTATTTCTTCTCTGGCCAAGCAGTAGGAGGACCGTCGTTAGCTCACTCGCACCCGGTGCATGACTGAAGGCATGGCTCTGTATACAGTGTAAGTTTGAACATCATACACAAGTGACAGTCGGTAGCTACACATGGTATCCAGGAACTAAAGAGAGCCAAGTGCCCCTTCCCCAGATCTCCTGCGCAGGTTTGGCAGACTATTTCTTTTCTTTTCTTGTGTTGCTCTACATTGAATGATAGATGATAACAAGGCCACTTTCCGTTGTGCTAACAGCATTTGTTTAGTTTGGATGTGGCTGGGATGAAAAATAATCTGTTGCTGTATGTTGTACACTGCCTTAAGGCACTTCTGTAATGCAAATAATAAGAAATATTAATTTAAATAACAATAAAAATTATTTCTGTCATTATTAATACTAGATTCAGTAGTATACAGTAGTGATATCTGTATTTGTCTTCTCCCGGTCTTAACATTTCTGGAAGTAGTCTGGCTCTGATTTCAAGTGCCTGATATTCCCCCTCGTTTACATTGGCTTTGCACTGTGGTTCTTTCTGATTTACTCTCAGAGGAAGATCAAACCCACTGCATGTATACATTCTTCCATTTAATATTACTCCTTTCTGATCTCTAAAAAGGATTCTTAAAATAACTTCACAGTTCCTTCCTCAGATCCAAATTCCAACAGAAGAATCTGCAGAACAGCAAAGGAAAAAGTCATATCTTTTAAATGGTACACTTATTCATTTATAATTTAATGTACATATGCACAAATTTCCATATCTAATATAATGACATTCTTAGGACTCAGCCTTCATGAAAACAGCTTGTCAGGATTTAGTAACTTACCAGTATTTTCCCCTTCCATTATTAGTATTTTGTTTGGCAAGTATTTTCAAATTACGTCCATATCCTAGCGTGTATTTTTTCAGTTCCCTGTAAAATAAATTATCCCCTGTCATAGCACAGAGTGATCTATGCAGGCCACAGGATATTAAATCACATGCTGGGGTAGCTCCTTCAGTTGCAAGTTCAGAACAAGTGTTGTCATGTATAATGTAACCAATAAGTATTTTTAAAGAAAAACTGTGATTAATTGGCATCCAATATTTTCTAGATTGTTAATATTAGTAATGCTATATAGACATCAATCAATATATGAACTTTATGTAGTTCATATAAATAGTTAATATTAACTCTATATAATATATAAATAATATTAAGCTAATTACTAATAAATAAACTAATAAAAGGGGTACTGAAGAATATGGATATGGTTCCTGAGGTTAATTAGCTAAATACTTGATGTGGGAAGTTCACATTAGGTGATACAGTCTCTCATTTATAGGACAATAATCCAACAGCTGTGTAGATATAATTACCTGGGGATTGGTTTATATATAGGAAGTTAAAAGTGAATGCCACACATCTCTTTGACTTACAAGTTACTTCCTGCATTCTCTGGGAGGGAGTGGAAGCCCAGCACTGCTCTTGTCAGAAAGCAGGTTTTTCTTTCATGGTTGACATTCAACGGCAAAAAGATTGCGGGAGCCCATGAAGGGTGGTATTTTCAATCCATTTAACTTCACTGTCATTTCATGGGGTATTACTGTAATTGATTATCCATATGTATCACACAATCGTTCATCAATAACACCAAATTGTCTGTTCTTCTAATGAGGCACTGTATTGAGATGAGTTATAATTAATAAAATTATAATATAATCAGATGATGAATGGACAAAACTCCGCTCTGAAACATAACATTTATGCTACAGACATTTTTTGTGTGTGCAAGATTGCAATGGCTCCAAAGAAGTAATATTGCAACCTGCTATCTTGTTCAGCAGTAATGCTCAGAGTGCTGGCAAGATTTGTAATTTTTCCTAACTGCCTCAAATAACTGAAATCTTCTTGCTGTAAAAAGAATCTAAACTATTGCTATTCTTCTGGTATAAAAACATCAGTAAGAACTGTATGATTCCCGATACACGTTTGAGGCTAGAAGTTTCTGATCACTTTATATTTCCTTTAGTTTTTGTAGAGTAGGCCTTGTGTGTTTTGGTTAAGCTCATTTCATTGCCTTTGACATTTATTTGCCATAGCTGACAAACCTCTAAAATTATTTTGTTAGTACTACTAAAACCACAGGGAGCCCAGCAGAATACAGGCAAATGGTGGTGAGGGTTCTCCTCCAGAAAATGCCTTTCAGTACTCATATTTACTTCAGATACCATCAGTGAAGACTTTTTACAGTTTTAGTCATAGAAAGTGAGTTTGTCAGATCCCATTAGCAGATCTGTTTAACAGAAAGGCATCAATGCTGTATTCACAGTACCTACAGTAGGTACTGACAGGTTGGATACAACCAAGACTTTGGAGAGAGGATGGATCCCTGTAGGAGTGTGCCTGTCAGTGGTCGACATATTCCTAGCTGTGTCATAAGTCCTTTCTCTGTCTGTAGGTTGTTATGTGCTCTTAACTACCATCTTTGAACTGCCCTTAAATTCCCATCAGCTTGTCTCTTTCTTTTCTAAGCCCTTGATGCATTCATCATGCTGTGTATGTTGACCCGTAGTGAAGGGAAACCGTAAATTTAAAATTGTTCAGAACCCAGCTACCTGTGCACGTCATCTCTGTGTGTACGTCTTACTAGGGGCACTGCAATTAGCAAGGAATAACCTAAGTCTGAGGTTAAATGGCAACTACATCGACTCTAATAATGGCTAGCAGTTAATCTGTATAAGGTTAACTTTCCATTATAACAGAAATGAAGTTTCAGTAAAGACAAGCAGCATCACTTAAGTTGTCTTTAAGGCCATAAATATTTTAAGCAGAAATATTTCTGCTATAAGATCTGGTATTAAACCCTATATTTAAAGCAATTATGCAACTAGGAGAATGTTATTTTCTGCACATTTACTGTTATGTGGATGCATTTCTAGACCAAAGTATGTAATTGCCTCATAAGATTTATTTTTTTTTTCCTATATTTCTGTTTGCTTTTTTCCCCCTTCTGTAAAACTTGCTGTTAACACCACACTATCATAATTAATCTCTGCAAAGATACAGCTATGTAGAGGTGAAAGTAAAAATATCTCTTATCTGTGCTGTGAACTAGTTCTGGGACTGAACCACTGAAGAGGTTTTTCAGAACTAAAAATAAGCTTCTGTTGCACACATCTGTACATTTCCATGATAACTTGAGCGAGCTGTTTCTTGACAAGATGGTTTTCTCCAAATAAAAATGATTGATACCAAACAAGTAAACAGTGAATACAAGAGATATTTATGTTACTGAAAGATTGTAATGATAAGAGAGCTGATGTTTCAAATCACAACAGTCCTTTTAATCTTATATCCTATTTTTGACGGGATTTTTCAAGGAATAGTGTAAAGTGCCTGAAGTGGGTACTGAACAAAACAAAAACTTTGTATCTTTTGGATATTTCCCAAAGAAAGGAATTATTATCTCATGCAATTCTATATATTCCTCCAACTTAATTTATTTTTAATGTTGCTAAGTGCTTGAGCTTCACAGCATAATTTCTGCAACAGCACAATATGTCTCATACTTATTTGTGTCATAGAACTTTTTTTAAACATTTTCTCAAGTGTTTTTGTATGATTTATATCATTTTTCTTCTATTTTTTATTAAAAACATAACAGGGACCATTTGACTGATTGCTGTTTAATCTCTTACTCACTACAGCTTAAATTTCCCTTTATTTTCCTAGTGGCAGAAGCCCTGACAAAACTATAAAACCATAAAGGTGATCTAAATAGAATGTACTGTAATAACATAACCATTTTTTAAACTAAATCCATAACATGAATATCTCTCTTTGTAAAAGAAGGGTTGGTTTTGTTTTTCTTTCACTTTTTAAAATTTAAAAGAAAAAGGATAAAGAAATGCAGATTTAGACAATTTTCTTATAGATGAATCTATGACCCAATTTTGAGTTACCTGCGGACACACGAAACCACGTTACACTGCCGTTTCCATGTAAAGTGGTGATGACTGTCCAGTGGTGTTGGTACAAGTGTAAACTGGTGCCCATGTACCTTCTGATACTTCTGTAATGTTCAAAAGGAAAATACCCCCTACAGAAGAAGAAGAATGGAGGCTTCATTTACTCCCTTGATGACCACAGTGAATTTTCTTCTACTTTACTGTGCAGGGAGTAGAAAAGCAGTCTGTTACCATCATATATCTCACTATGTTGACAGCCAGCCAAATTGCCTGTGCTCTACAGAGCAGCCTGGAACTGGGCATCCCAGCCCCAAGGGACAGGTGGAGGTGACACACAGCCCTTTCCCCCTCCCCTGGGTTGGCTTCTGATCAGTTTGGTCTCCAGGCCAAAAGCAGGATTAATGCTGGCATTATCATGGCAGCTTTCCTGCTTGTTCAAAGAGCTTTTGGCCGCAAAGCCTTGTGCAAAGGATATGAATGAGATCATACAGATATTGTTTCAGACAAGAAGCTAAGTAGGAGAGATTCACTCCTGCTCTGTGGAGTATTATGAGAAGCTGTCTTACTTGGATTAAGGATTTTAGCATAGAAGTTAGGGATTCATTAGTTCTGATGTGGTGGAAAGCATCTTTGCAAAGCTTATGTGAATGCTATCCTGCATCCCGTGTGAGGTCATAAAACAAATCATAGTATTGGCTAGCAGTGCAATATGTTAGCAGAACTTCCATTCTCTATAGGAGTTCAGTGTTCATGAACTAATTTTACCTTGTCAGGACACAAAAAGACATCTCTGATGCTCTTTCACCTTGTCAAGATAACAGATTTGCAACATGTTCAAATTCAGAAAAGATTTCTCCAGGTTTCTAAGGTAGGCGGAGCAGGCATCTATTTTATGGATAGTTTTTATGAATGAAACATTAAGCTGAGAACGTGCCTTCTCCATGCTGAGAATGATCATTACATGGTCTATTTCCCACAGGCTGGTGTTTGGCCAGTATCCTTGTTCAAAGTAATACCTCAGCACACTCACTACAATGACAGAAACAACTTCCTACAATACTCATTGAGTACTCATGAAGTTAAGTGCAGCCATAAGGAACGTTTGAGCAAGCATATAGGAAGGTTTTATTATCACTGGCACATGTTAGCCCTGGGTTTCTATCTGTCTGTAATTTGTAGATCCAGAGCTGCTCATCAGTAGGATTGCTTGGGATTCTGAAGGTGCAAGATCATCATATGGTGCTGTGACTGCTGAGGGAGAAGACACCCAGTTTTCGAAAGATTACTTCTATTACACAGAGAAAAAAGGGCCAAGTCACAAGTGGGTAGAAATCAGAGAATGAGTAACAACAGAAGTGTACCACAGGTATTTCAACAGAGAGCAGACTATAACTTTCTTATCAACTTGTATTTGCCTTTTAACATTTTAGTGTGCTGTTAACAAATGCAGGGAACTGAGGTGGAGAGGCGATTTGACAAGTACCACACTCAGCAGAGTACAGTCCACCAGTATATGAAATCTGATGTCTTCATCATCTCCAGAGGGCTTTTTGTTATGAATAATGAGTAATGCATTTCTCACAGGTGACAGAAAAGGCACAAGACTAAAGAGGAATTTCAATGATTAAGAACTGACCTGAAAAATGGATGTAAGGGTTCATATTTCAAACATAGATGTCGGCATGGAAAAAGGAATAAGAACATGATGAGAATGAAAAACATTGCTGGAGTCAAGGCGAGCATTGCTTGTGGAACAGATGGGAGAGGTGGTAGATGAAAAGAGAGAGGAGCAAGGCTGGCTGTTACTCTCTAAAGCAGGAAAACAACACTTTTGAATTAGCAGTGCTCTGCAAGGGGAGTGGGGATGGTAAAATCAGAATAACAGGAGAGAAGAAGATTCTGATGGAAATGCTTTGGAAAAATAGACAGAAATCAGACAAGAAAGAGCCAGCAAGGAAGAAGAGAGGAAGCAGGTAGGCAGGAAAAATTAGGACAGGGATAAGAAATGTATTATTCCTTGGGACCGAAACAAAGCAATGGAATTTTCTTACACCGTTGGAAGCAAAGGAAAGATATTGCCAGACAATAATCACGGGTTTAGCATGCACAGTCTAATCTGAAAGTGTTCCTTTTATCTTTTCCCAGAGCCTTAATAATGTAATTTGCTATAATCTCAGCAGGGAAAAAAAAAACGTAATCTATAGCAGATTTTCCACATCCACAGAGAGGTTAGCATATACCTGTTATTTTATTGAGAAAATAGTTGTAACATTTCTTACAAATAGCACGAATGCAAGTAGATCAGATAAATGTAGTAAATCCCAAGTCACTATAGATTTCTCACAATGGGTAGCTAGTAACAAACTGCACTGTCATAGCCACTGTACAGCAAAATGAACTTAAAGTTGTACAATTATCACTAATTATTTTACATTAGTTATACTACAGGGTAGTGATCTTGCTTTTTTTTCACCGTCAGAATCACATAATAGAAAGTAGCATAAGCTATTCCTTAGTGCATACCATCCCCAGGTATATGTACTGTTAATGGGAACAGTATGCGTTTGCTAATTAGAAGAGGAAGCAGAATGAGCATGGGAGATCAGGATGTACTTTTTTATTTTTAAAAACACTCTTGAGATCCCGAATGAACATATGGGACTAAACAATTTAAGACAGATTTGGAACTTGAAACTTTTGTTTGTATTTCCTCTTTATTTACACTTAATGATATTTGCTCAAGTCCTGCGGATCTCCAAAACCCAAAGACCGCAATCTTTTTTGAAGGGAAGGATTTCTTGGTTTGCCATCAAATCAAAGGATTCATACATTGGTTCAGCATTTTTGCATCCTACAAAATCTGCATATTTTAAGATTTTTTTTCTAAATAAAATAATTCTGAATATAAACCACAAATATTGATGGCATGTAAGGCCAGATAGGACCACTACAACCATTTAGTCTGAACTCTCGCCAAGGGACTTCTCGGAATTTAAGTTTTCCAGCAAGGATTTTTAGAAAAGAATCTGATTTTAATTGGGCATTTTCCAAGGCTGATGAATTCACTACAATGCTCAGCATGTGATTACCATGGCCAATGACACATTACTAAAAAAGCAAAAGGAAAGATAAACTTTATTTCTCATCTGAATGATTAATATCAGCATCCGAACACTGGGTTTTTTTTTTTAACTGCATCCACCACCTCAAATGCTTTATATTATATTCATTCCTGAACTATCTTTTTGATAAGTATGTGGAGTGATCGATAAATATTTCTGAGGGCAAGGCAAAAAATTCCACTTCTTCCATCATTTCCAAGTTTCTTTCCATATCTCCTATGCACCTGCTGAAACATAGGAACACTTAGTTGAATTGCAGCCACTGCCTCAACCAGTTTTGTGCCAGGATGAATCACTGAGGAAATGTATTCCTGATAAACTCATATTTATTTCTGATGAGCACAGATATTAGCCCTTTTCAGTTTCCCCACCAGCTTCTACCTTATGTTCAGAATATTGTCCATTAGAACCCATTAAATCAAATATAGCCATGATCAAATCCTGCGTTCTTTGTAGTAAGTAGCAAATCTCTCTTGGACTTCTATGGAAGCAGGATTAAGCACTTCGCCTTTTTAGGGGTTTGACATCTTATTATTTGATATCTGGCCTCCTGTCATCTGTCATTGTTTTCATTACTATTTCACTGCTATGTTCCTTTCAACAAGTGATTCATGCTTATTATTAACAGTCCCCCCGTTGATGCTTTGTTCAGATTCTGAACCAACGCATTTTTATATGAGCTTTTATCATGGACTTAGAAGAATGCATATAAGAATATAATCTTCTGGTTTTAAGATTACAATCCTTACCTACCTCATGCTAGATTCTTTTCCTTTTCTCATGCAAAAAGTATTAAATGTGGTTCCCAGTAATGTAGCCTGATTTTTTCATGCACAGTGCTAATGAGTATGTCTATTCTTAGTGCACGGCCATAAATTACTATCACCTATAAATTCCTTTTCTCTCCTTTGTCTGCTTGCATCTTTTCAATTAGCATAGGCCTGTTATAAAAAATGGAGGGTGGAGGAAGGCCTTATTCTATCATCAGCGGTTTCCCATTACTAAATTCTGATTAAACTGTTTTCTTGCTGATTCACTAGCCCATGCTGTCCTTTATACTTACTCATCTCAGCTGAAATCTTTTATTTTTCTCCGGCACACCAACAGTAGAATATGACCACGTGGTTTGACATTTTTTCTACATGTTCTGACATGATGGTACAAATCTGGAATATTACATGCACATACATACACACACATATTGCACGTTATGTATACACACACATACTCACATTTCAGTCATGGAAATATATGCATTATAAAACCAACAGCTGGGGTGGTATCTGTTGTCACTGCCATGGCAGTTGTTAGTAACTTGCCACAAATCGTCTATACAGCCCCCCCCCAGCTGTAACTCGTAATTAACTCCTCCCTCAGGTCACTTCTATTTTACCCACCTGCTATGCTGTGTTTGGTAGGTTTTTAACTTGAAAGGCGTTATCAAGGACATTGCCAGGACCTTCACCTATGAAATGTTTCGACTCAGGTACAGTTTCTCATTGTGTAGTGCCCGCTATAGTGGGATCAAACTTCATTTAGTATAAATAATATAATAACATTTTACTGTCTAAGCAGATAAACCATGCATCACCATGAACTGGTATCTGACATCATGACTGGTATCTGACAAAGGTCTTGATGTGCATGTGGAATAGCACTGTTTTTTATGACACCAAAAAAATAGCTTAGAGATTTAAATCCTTTCCATAACTGTAAAGGCAGCTCAAAAAGTGGGATTCTTCTAGATTCTGTTTTTATATCTTGCACTATCTTAATCCTTTTTATATTTTTGTTCATTATGCAGTTGTAATGTATATTGGCAAATAGGATTTTTTTTTTAAATTATGAAATATTAAAATATAATCTTCAAACTGAGATCTTTGCTGCATTTTATCCTCATTTGATATACATAAGGGGATTCTTCAGACCTGGGTGAAAAAAAAGTGTATGTTTACGATTTATCTGTGCTCCTGTTAAAGACTGGTGATGATCACACTGAAGTATTTATTAAAAGCAGATGCCTGTACCTCTCATTGCCCAGGGTGCAGTGAGGACTCCCTGAATGTGAACTTTCCTCTGATATCTTAATCTCTTGATTGTCACAGTGACACTGTTTGCTCCCCTCACAGAACCCTGCGGTGGGTTTTGCCATGGAGCACAAAACGTGACTACTGTGAGGGACCAGGCTGGGAGAGAGAGCAAGGAAGGGCTGTAGCGACTCTGCCGTTCCACCCAAATAACGCCATAGGGTCTACAAGCTCATGAAATTAAAGCTGGCTCTCTTTTTCAGGCTCATCTCATTTTGTGGTGAGAGAGAGACGTTGACACAAGTACAGACAGAAGCTAGTACAGAATTTCCCGGTAAAATGACTCGAATGAAA
Organism: Coracias cyanogaster; assembly: GCA_033124195.1. NCBI lineage: Eukaryota > Metazoa > Chordata > Aves > Coraciiformes > Coraciidae > Coracias > Coracias cyanogaster. Next base: position 52,222 of record JAVSBS010010371.1, read on the forward strand.
CTTGTCATGAATTAGTGATGGGTAAAGGGCCTCAAACGGCCTGCTCCCTGTGTGTTCAAGATAGGTACTTACATCGACATCTAAATGCTTGAAGCTTCGAGACCCTTCTTTCTGTCTCAAAAGGAGAATTAAGGCAATTGAATAACGAAAAAAAAAAAGGAAATGCAATGCAAGAACAGGAGCCTTTCCTACTTGGATATTCCTCATCTTTATTAACAATAAATGAAAAGAAATGTAAATAATATGCCAGCAAGTGCTCACTTAATAGCAAATTCATTGTCTCAGTCACAGTATTGCTACACTGGCTGTTCTCTCTGAGAGGCGCGTGTGTCCGTGTGTGTCTGTGTGTGCGTGGTGCATAGCAACAGACTCGCTGCCAAACTGAAAAATGTTAAATTTAGCTTGCAGTAAATAATATGTCTCGCTAATATCGCTGGATCTCATCTTGGGGGAAAAAAATCCCCATTATACATGACAGTGAAATATCTGAGTTGCTTTAAAGCTTCCTGCATATTGAGCTTTTTCTGCTTTGGGGACAGCAGTTAAAGACAGGCTTTCCGGGAATACCTGGAAGGTGGCTACACCCAAATGGCAGCCTGGGGAAGACTGGTGAAATAAATCATCAAAAAAACCGAGCAAAGCAGAAAAAAAAAAAAAAATCTCTAAAGAAAAAGGAAG
>JAVSBS010010372.1:0-17113 GCA_033124195.1 Coracias cyanogaster
CATGAGAACCAGGGCCTGTGATTGAGAGGCTATTGACAGCTGCCTGTAAAAGGCCTCATCAACTTTCTCCTCCTGATCAGGTGGTCTGTAATAGACACCCACCACAGTATCCCCTAAGCTAGCCTGCCCCTTAATTCTTACCAACAAAATCTCTACTTGCTCCTCATCCGCCCCGGATAGATCTCAATACATTCCAGTTGCTCCCTCATGTAAAGAGCAACTCCACCTCCATGCCTTGTTGGCCTGTCCTTCCTAAAAAGGACATAGCCATTGAGGCCCACATTCCAGTTATGGGAGCTGTCCCACCATGTCTCTGCAATCCCAATGAGATCATAGCTCTCCAACTGCACACAGATTTTTCAATTCCCCCTGCTTATTCTCCATGTTTCTTGCATTGGTATACAGACACTTAAGAGATTTAATGGGGGAGCATGTTACCACTGCTTGTGCCATCCATGTTGGAGTGGATGCACTTAAGCAGAGCTGTTTCTGTGAGCTTAATTTTGCCCCCACCCCCTTTCGTACTTAGTTTAAAGCTCTGTCAGTGAGCCCTGCCAACTCCCTTCCCAAAACCCTTTTCCCTCTGTGAGATAGGTTATTTCCATCCTTTCCTAACATGGTGTATATTGCAACAACTGCTGTTCCTTGGTTTCTGCATCTTTGTCCCCCATGGCAAAGGCACTGCTTCTAACTCTAATTCCAGATGTTTAGTGTAATGCTGCTCTGCACTGGAAGGAGAGGCTTGGGTCAAGCCTGTTGATGTGCCTGCTGACTTTTTGCAAAAAGGCCCTCAACACAGGCCCTCTTCTCTGCAGTCCAGCTTGCTTGGGTTGTGTTCCTTATGTCCCAGTGTAGTGGCACCTACAGTCAGAGGAGCAGGAGCAATGTGATTCAGGCATGTACACAGGATCTTCACTTGGTCAAACACCTTGGCTGCTCTGACAAGGGACCTGAAGCTTGAGGGACTGTAAGAGAATTCACATAACTAACTTACTTAGAAAAACAATCTGAATCCCCTCTGAGCTGTTACGTGCTTATTCTGAAAGGAGGTCCCTCAATGCCTACTAATTAGTACAAACCCTGCAAAGTGAGGTGAAATCACATCCTGAAACTCAGACAAGTCAGAGGGAAATAGTTCACCACTGGTGTTCCCATATTCCCCTTGAGGTAAACATACGAGTTAAGTTCTCAGCACAGTAAAATTGTAGGGCATTCCACATCAGGACACAGCTATACGAGTCCTGGCAGGACAATCATAGCAGCTGAATTTCTAAAGGAAAGCCCCCTATGTGGTTCCTGGCAGGACAATCACAGTGTTTGAAATCTCCAGCTGTGAAAAGCTGCATAATACAAAGCTATCAAAACATATGATATTCTCAGCATGAAAAATGTAAAGGGGGCATGGGGGCTTAAATTGTATTAGTAAAGCCTTGCTGTAATTGGTCTTTGGCAAGAAAGGAAAAACTGCCATTCAGCTCTCTGGCAAGGGCAAAACTTTTAAAGTTGAATTACTGAGACTAATAACCTTCCTTAGTAGGATTAAACTGCAGCTTAGAGCATTGCACATTTAAATGTTTACTTTAAAATGCGGTATTTTTTTAGTATGTCTAAGCTCTGACAAAAATGAGGGGGGCAGCAGAGGATATGGGAAAAGCAGGATAAAAGGCATGTACATGGTATCCTTTTCCTAGGGCACTTTCTGGGAGATACAGAAGTGGCCTCAGAAATAGTCAACATGCCATTTTGGTCATGTGCAAGGTCCACCTCTTGTCAGGATGATGCTTATGGCCAGAAAAAAATTAGTATAAGAACAGAACTGTTGAAGTGCCCAACTTGGAGCTCAAATAAAAGACTTGTGTAGCAGATGGCCTGACAGTTGATTAGTTTTCTGTTCCTTCTTAAGTGAGGAGCCAGTAAAGTTGCAGGAAGACACCACCTTGATGGTGACAAGTATCAGCATTATGTAGGTATAATCCTTGTCCATCTCTGTTTTAGTAACTGTGATGGAACTTGGTGGCTGAGTGAGATCTTGTCCATCTTGTTCTTGTCCATGCTTGTGGCTCATCTGTGTGCTGTAATCCATGTTAAGAACAGACTCAGAGTGTGTAGAGTGATTTTTGTGGTGTTTAGTAGTACTGCATCTATAAACAGATTAATCTTCTGTGGGTAAAGGGTTGATGCTGGAGGAAACATAGAAGAGGAATTATTTAAAATGTGAACATGAGGGCAAAAGAGATAGGCAGGCTTGTAGGACAACATTGCTTGTGGACTTAGTCCCATGTGGTTAAATGGTATTACTGCTGTAGGCGAGTACCGTATGTGCAACAGCTTGTGGATGAGTCTGCTTGATAGTAGCACAGGTGGATTCTGACTAGATGCTTTCCCTGTCACTTGTGCTTCCCTGCCTGCTCACTGCGTCCTGTGATGTGTGAGTTCAGAACTTATTTATGTTCAGGACTCGTCAGCACTGGGCTGACTTGATTGCCCTCAAAGGCAGCATAAGTAGGGAGCAATGGGCAAGAACTGTTCCCATTTCATGAAACAATGAATTCCTTATGAGTATGAGAATTGCAGCTGGAGATCTTAAACAAATCAACCTGCAGCAAATGAGGTTTGTAAGTGCTTTCATCTGGCCTAGAAGCCAGCATCCTTACTGCTTGTCTGAAGGTAGACAAGTCAGAATGAGCAGAGACATCTGGTGACCTTCTGCCCTCAACTTAGGAGCATCAGGTCTTCCAAAACAGATCTTTTTCTTTCCAGTAAACAGTAAAAAAGATGTGTAGGTTTGTGTGCTGGCTTCGAGGAGAAGAGGATAATTGGTGGAGGAAGTCTGAACTTTTGGTACAAGAGCTACTTATAGCTTAATGGCAGTTAAATTTGTATTGTTCCCTCGTGCCCTTAAGGTTCACAGGCAGTAATCCCATTAACATTTCGTATGCAGAGGGTGAATGCATAATGAAAGCTGGCATTTTATGACAAAGAATAAAATGATGTAGCCCTACAGCAAAATCAAGACTGCTTTGCACGTGCCTCGGGCTCCTTTGGCCTAGAGGCAGGCTGTTGGGTTTTAAAACCCAAGAGACTCAGAAGTGCCACTTTAGAAAGCACTGTGAAGCTTGGAGCCATCTGACAGGTTTGAGTGAAACTTCCACATGCTGCCAGATGAAGGAATGAAGTAATCAATCCAGAAGTGTCTGCTTTTGTAATTTCAGAATCACAGCAGCTGCCTGGGATTAAACCCTTATCTATTCACTAGGGGGCTGAGTTCTTTTGCATCATGCACCCTGTTACACTGGGGAGAAAAGAATGCACTGTACATTAGGGAAAGTTTTGTTTTTGTTTTTTTTTTTCCTGGAAGATATTCTTTGCTGTGTGTATTTTCAGAAGTAGCTAATGGACATTTGGAGCACTTTACTGGGCATATTTTTCAAAGATGCTTATTTTTTCTTTACCCCAAAGAGAATAAACTAGATGGATGAGAATAACTATGAAGACTAATAATCTCTATTCCTGCTCCAAGGTGCTATCGCTATCCAATTTCCAATTCTCTGCATGTTTCAAGACAATGAGCGGTTTAAAATTACTTTTGAAGTAAAAGCCAACTCCCATATCTTGCTTTCTCCCAGCAAAGGATCTGGGTGGCTTTATGCACTGGTGCAGGGGGAGGCAGACCTCTCTTGCATTAAGTGTCTTCTCCCGCATGTCATGTTGAATGAAGCCCATAGCAGTGTTAGAGGCAGTATCTATTCTTACAAAGGCTGCCTGTGGTTGTCCCAATTTGTAGCCTTGTCCACCCTTCCTGTGAAGCTGCAGGCTTCGAGGAGAAAAGCATTTATCTTGCACTCCCCCATCTCCACATGAAGTGGCATTTGCTTGCACTGGAGAAACTTCCTACTCAAAGTAAAAGACACAAAGGTAGAAGATTCAACAACTTAGTGTAAATGTAGATGCATGTAAAACTTTAAGTGTAGCTTTAATTTGCTGTTTAAGACCAAACCCTTCCAGGACAAGCAAAAAAGAAGAAGAAATTAACTGAGAGGGCAAGAAGAGAAAGGCTTAGTGAAAATGAGGGAAATTGGGTAAAGGAGAGACCTTAAGTGTCTCCTCTTTATTACTTTTCCTGTTACCTATGTAAAGCTTGTGATGCTGAGCCATGACAGTGGTTCTCATCTACTTTGTGGCTTTTTTGCCTAGCACCCTCTGAAGTGACAGTTTTGTAAACAGGGCAAGGTCAAGAGGAGAGTTAGCCATCTCACCAGTTTCCTTGATGTTGAACTGACCTTGTGCTACTAGTGATGGAAGGGAGCATCTGATCAGATTCTATGAACTGCAGTGGTAATCCAAGTGGTCCAGTGAGAGGAACAGAATGCATTTTATTTCTACAACTTTTGTGGACAATTTCTTTGCAGATCTTGCAGCTTGATACAGCACCTAAACAGACTAGGTACTCTGTCATGGAGACAAATGAGGGAAATGTCTTAAAGTAGGCAGCCAGAAAACTAACTTAAGAATGTATATGGTTAGATGAGCACATAGCAAACTGGTGGTCTGAAGTGGTGTTGGAAGGAAATCTGAAAGACTTCAGGCTGAGAGACAAGCATAGTTTCTATCTTCTAGTGGAGATTTGGCATCTCTTTGGTCCATCCCGCTGCTTCTATCTTAGCACCATTGGAATTCCCTGGGGGTGACAAAGGGCCACCAGCAGTGCTGTGGTACCATGTGCTTGAAGAAGGTGTGGTTCATTCATCTAAGCTACAGATTTTCTTGCAGTTTGTGTGGGCTCTTTAGGTCCATGTGTAGCTGAAATAAGTTGAAATATCTTTTGGGCTGGACACTATGTTTTTATTAATCTCCACATCTAGAAACTATGAAGGTGGCCTAAAGCCTTTCCTCTTCTGATTCTCAACTGTATGAGAAACAACATCTTGCCCCAAGTACAGGGCCAAGATCCTATGCCAGGAAATGAGATTAGATGTCTTGCATCGTCCCAATATAAATAAAGGTTGAAATAATAGTAAAAGAATTCAAGAAAAACTTTTGGGAAGTCATTGTTCCAGAGTACATTCAAGGTAGATCCAAATCTCCCTGACCTAAACCACCCTTACTTTTGAAAGGCTGTAGCATCCAATTCTAGATGTGAAACTAGAGTGGCAGCTCACTTGGTGTTTTTTGGATTTTTTTTTTTAGTTAATCTGGACAGACATGAGTAACTTAATACTAATGAGCTTTGACATTTGGAAGCCATGGGTGGAAGCTAAAACCAGTTGAAACACTGGTTTTGGAGAAGAGATGTGGTATGCATAATATATTCCAGAGTTTAGAAAAGGTATTACATGGGAAATTCCCTCTTAGGTGCTGTAGGTAGTTGTCCAGTTGTCAGAGATAAATAAAAAACAAGGATTAATGAACTGACTTCACAGAACCACAGAAGCTCTGCCTAAATGAGGGGCACTTACTCTTTTTGAGAGCTGAGTAAATATATTCAGCTGTAATGTAGTGTTGTGCTTCATCTTGTACAGGAATACTCTTGTGTAGTAGGAGAGATGGCCTGAAACATAGAATGGTGTTAACATAATGTTATAGCCTAGTGGTGACTGCTTTTTCCTTGTGAGTGTCTTTTGAAGTGTTCATGCGTGTAAGAACGGTTTCCTAGAGTATTCCAAAGAAAGCTGTGTATAAAACATCAGCATAACTATGCTGCTTTGTGTTTTGGCTTAAAAGGTCTTCCTGAAACCTGGTATTGCTCTGCTTGAGTGGAGACTTCTGTGCAGATGATGGCATTGTGCAAGCATTTTTTTTCCCCCTTACAGGGCAGCCCAGGCTTATATAGAACACGTCTCCCAGTACATGAGCTCTGGGGAAGGAAATTGTGTGTATGGTGGTTAAGATGGAGAAAGCCCATGTGGTCAGCTCTCTGTGGTGGTGGCAAAGCAGAACTAAATATTCTTAAGCTCTCCAAGATGAACCAGTGTCCAATCTGTTGCTCATAACAGATTCCAGTTTTCTTCTTAGTAGCCTGTCTTATTGCCTGCTTGTTGTGGTTACAAGATGTTCCTAAAACTTTAAACTTTCACTGTACTTTTAAGGCCTCTGTTTCTTTTTCAAGACTTGGGACTAGGGGCTAGAGTTGCTTTAATATTATTTATAACATCATCTGACATATTTATAGACTGTGCTAGTTTCTTATTGCTGTTTGGTATTCTTTGGTTAATTATATTTTTCATCCTGTCATATTTCTCCAGGTTCTTTTAAGTATGATACCCTAGAGTAAAACCAGCAGTCCTCTGAGAGCTAGCAGGTCCAGAGAAGAATAATTATCTTATTGCCATAGACGATTTTATTAAACAAATGTCAGCTCAGCTCTTTCCATAAACTTTCCCTTTTAACAACCCCAGGAATATAAAGGCCTCTGAGATCCATCCACTTCTTGAATGCCCCCCTCTTCCTCTTCTCTAAGTAAATTTGCTTGTGCAGATTTTCTGTGGAAATGCTCTTTTCTCCAAGGAAAGGATACCTAGCAGATTCAGGTCCTCAGTGGGGAGGTAAGATGGGTAAACCATTACCAGTTCTGGACCAAACCTGTATGTGACAGAATTTTTGTGCCTGTTCAGCCTGTTGCAGGAAAGTTGAGAATGGCTGAGGATCCAGAAAATTCCCAGTTTCAAACGTGCCTCATGGGTCTGTGTGTGCAGTAACTCTCTGATACAGTGGTAACCGTATGCTGGTTGTTTCTTGCTTGTGTATGAATCTTTGGAGCAAGTAGCTTGATCTTGCATTTTCTGTAATTCTCTGCCTTTAATCTTGTTCTTGCATAGCATTCCTTAAAGAGCTCCTTGCTTCTGCTTCTATGTTCCCAACAGAAATACAACTTTTAAGTCAGAATTCAAGGATGAAGAAAATGAACAAAGTTTCTGCAGTGTATGCAGCTCCTGCCTCTTCTAGCAGTATCCACTTCTCACTTACCTCTCCCTATTTTGTCACCAGAAATTTTCTTGGTGTTTGGTTTTAGTAGGAGAAGAGCTGTATGGGGAAAAGACAAGGGTTATAAAAGGTTTAGGAAACATTTGCTGATCCATCTCCATTACATTTTTCACTGGTTATCTGGCCAGTTCTGAAATGCAGGGAACCAGGTTCATTTCTGTCCTGTTGCTAGATTCTTCTGTGACCTTGGGCGAGTCAGCTCAACTCTTCATGTTTTATTCCCTATCTGGGGAAAAAAAAATAACAAAACCCAACTAAAATTAACTCCCACTCCATTAATGGCCGTTACCAGTCTCAGGGGCTATAAGTACATAGACTCTGAAATGTTTGCTGTAATAACAGTATCTAAACTAATGCTACCTTTTGAAAATAAGCTCTCAAGTCATACATTAAAAAAAAAAGGTATCTCTTATCTACTGTTTCTAAAGAGATGAATGTTACCTCTAAGTATTTTGAGAACTATTTTTTTAAAATCCTGACTTTGAAATTTATGACCCACGTTGCTATAACAGTTAGCTAGGCCAGGGCATGCATTAGTAGGCTGCTGGTGCTCTTCTCAGATGGATGGAGGCACTGGGCCTTCTGCTTTGGTCCTCAGAATGCCTCCAAAGCATGTGCCAATAGCCTATTGATGCACAGCCTGTTGTAGCTTATTGTTATGTTCAATGCACAGCAGATTACAAAGGAAGGTTATTTGTTAGCGTGATTTTCCAGGCTGCTGCTTGAAGAATTTTAACAGCGTCCGCTGAACTCCCTAATGCATAGTTCAGAATGAATAAAACTCTGCTTGATGATGTTTACAAGAGTCCCTGTGCCCACTGCTGATGAGTCATGGAAAACAGCGTATTCCTTTGACTCCTGACTATGTGCGTGACATGCACAGATTATTAGCTGCGTGGGGCTGTACTTTACAATTAACAGATTGGTGGCTTTTATTTTAAGCTGTATCCTAACTCTGGTGTTTTCATTTTGCAAGGAAAATAAACACATGCTTCTGTCTCTCTAGCTGCTTTCTTGCAGCTGTAGCACCTGGGAGCTCCTGCCAGCTGAACAAGTTGCCTTCCTGTTTTTCTTGACCTGTTTTTGCTTCTCCTTATTTTATTAACTTCTGCAGTAGCTGTTGCTACCAAAACCTCATTAGATCCTTTCTCTTCATTTGTTTAGTGGATGTTCAATTATTTCTCACTGTATCTGCCCTTCACTTGCTTTTCACTCTTCTCATAATGGCATACAGAGCTTTCATGATGGCTGAATATCTCTGGGGCCTTATTCCAGCCTGAACATTAAGTCATGAAAATAATCTTGCTACTTTTGTGCATGTCTGACAAAGCTATGGTGCAGAGTAGCTGTGCTGTGGTATAATAACCTTATCCAGCATAGCTGTTCCATTTTAAACAAATGAACAAAATCCCTAAACAACTTTAAGTTACAACACCAGAAAACTTAACTGGAGGTTCCTTCATCTTTATTTCTTTAAGACTGACCGAATGTTGATTGTTCAAGACATTAGAAATTGGTTTGGACATGACTTGTGTTTTTTGGATTACTGGTCAGAAATGCAAGTGTGTCTTCAAATTTTTGCTGTCCCACCTTCAGGCATCTGCCTGGAATTTAGCTGGAGGGAACAGATTAAAGGGAAAGGTTGTGGCATTCAAATAACGGAAACCCAAATGGTGTGACTTACCCCTGCCCCACCAAGCTCTGTTCCAGCTTATCTAAACATACTGTACTTCATCTTTCTCTGCTGAATCAGCAATTCTTGTTAAGCACCTAGAGGAAGATTAATGTATTATGAATAATGTCATGATAGCTGGTTGAAGAGCGTCTCTTCCTCACAAACAGTCAGTGTGGTAATCTGCCAGAATCAAGAACATGAGCCTCATAGCAAGCTTTACTAATGGTAACTGAAAACGGGCAGTATGTCTGACTTGTTAACTTCCAGCTTTAATTAAGGCAATTAAACAATGGGATCTATTATCTTTCTGTTTATTTATAGATTTAATTACTAGTAGTTAATTAGGCCACAGTTCCATAAATATACTACTGACCTAGTGCTTCCTAGTGGGAATGATATTTTAGTTTAAGATGCATTCTTAGTAAGTAATGTTTCAGTGTTGTTCCATACCTTGTGATTCATAATGCAATGGGACCAAACTCTTAATCTTCCTCAACATGTCCTTGATGTTAGTGAATATGGTTATATTTATTCAGGCATTTATAGTTCTCCAGGCAGCATAATATCTGAGCCACTATAGACTTTATATACTTATGTGAAATAGGTAAATATATTTAAACATAAGAAGGTAGTTCCTTGCTTGCTTCTTTAAAGTCATTTGAAAAGCCTGAATCAGCTTCTGAACTCTCTCCCTTTTTAATTGCAAGACTATTTTCCTTTTCATAATAGTGCATACAGTTCACTTCTGCAGACAGAGAAAAATCCTGGTACAAGGTAGGGCTGGCTAGTCACGGCTGCAGCAGCAAGGTTGTGAGCCACGTTGCAGAGAAGCAACTGGGGAGAGCCCCAGGTATATCCACACCTACGTGACCTGTGTGATCGGGCTGGCTCAGCAGCTGTGTTTACACTGTGTTGATGATGTTGCTTCATGACTGCTGACTGAGGCTTGCCCATTATTTTGAGATTACTTCTAAACACAACCTGGTTGTTAGTAAGACCTCTTCCTAATCTCCTTGTGCTAGGCATCAAACATTAAAAGAAGCGTATGTCTTGGACAAAGGCCTCTGAAGTCGGTTGCAAACTCCTTGGCTTCAGCAGCTGTAGGATGGAGCTTGCAGGAAGCTATAAATGAGGGAAGCAAATGAGATTTGCTGATTGTGTGTACTGGACTTATCTACACTGTTGCTCATCCTGCATGTTAGATATTTAACAAGTTATGTTCACAGTGCACTATTTATGCAAAAGCTTCATCAAGGGTGCTGGCTGATGGAGTAAAGCAGCTAGGGAGGAGAGATAAGGGGTGTAAGTGATGTGTAGCTTGTGTGAATTGATACTGTTCATTCACTTTCCCTGCTGCATTTCTGACTCACTTTTGGATCTGCAAAGTCAGTTTTAGGAGGGATCAACCAGAGTAATTGCTAAGTGAGGCAATGGTACAAGCCACCACAAGCATAGGGGAGAAGAGGCAGAACTATTTATTAGCTCAGAACTCATGTGAGGGTGATACTGTCTCATGCACACCAGAAAGGCTTAATTATCCTGTTTTGTGGGTGTGTGGTTTTTTTATTGCTGTTGTTGGGTTTTTTGTGGGTTTTTTCCAAGTTCCACAATGGATTTTAGGATGAATTAGGTTTGCAATGTCCAGCCTGGGAGTTCTATTTGAGCAGCTCAGCCACCACATACTGGGCCACAGTGTGGGGCTGGCACTAGAGTTGTGGTGGGTGCTGGGTAGATCAAATCCCAATGAACAAGTTAATACAGACTGTCAATACAAACACTCATGGATTTGGAAAGAAATGCCTGCTTAGCTTCTCCTAACAAAAGTGGCTATGCTGAAATATGTGAAGGTCTCTGTAACACGCTTGTCTCAGAGATCATAACTGGGTACATCAGGAAGGTGAAGAACAGAGCAGGAATATTGTGCTTTTTCTGAATACTAGGTATGAAGCAGGTAGTTTAATCCTCTGCTATATGAAAGCTTTGGTATGTGTCCGCCACTGAGCTACCTATACAGCTGCAAATCCATAAGGGTAGATTTTTTAAAATATGCTTTAAATCTGTAAAACCTGGTATGTTATTGATTCAGATGAACTGAATTGGGCAGGTACTAAGCTATTGTAAACACATCTTAAAGGATTATACCCATGTGTTTATACATATTTGAGTAGGAAATGCAACTCTGTTGAATATATATCTTGTTGTGAGTGGCTGTGGTAGGTGAAGGAGGTACTCAGAGAACCAGGTTCTTGGTTGTGGGTAGGATGTATTGCAGCCTGTCTCCCACTAAACTCTTTGAGGCTTTGTCCATGAAGACAGGTGTGTTGTGACCACATCATGTCTCCAAGGTCTGATGTAGTTTACACTCTGGCTGTAACTGCCCCTAAGATACTTTCTTACAGCCCAGGGTAGTTAAAGCAAAATTTAACTGGGGAAAGGGGAAAGAAGGTTTCTGGGGAGCCAGGAGATTTAGGGCACTGTAGTGTTTGTTGTAGCTCAGCTCAAAGCTTTAAAAAAAAAACCAAACCCTCAAAACACAACTAAACAAAAGAACAAAAGTATGAGGTAGTATTCCATACAAAACCTGAAAAACTTTTGCTGAATACAAGACTTCTGTACAGTTGTGTGCTTCACCATAATCATCTGACGTGCTCAAGCATCTTTTGAAATTCTTCATGCATACTTAAAGATAATTTTTAGAAGTGCTTAAGACAACACTAAGTTTTGGTGTGTGTGTGTGTGTGTGCAGGGCAGAATTCTATGGACTTCCATGGGGCCATAAAAATAAAATCAATGTTGAATGTTGTGATACACCTGTCCTGTAGTAAATTTACTAAGATAATGTTCACTTTCTCTGAGCAACAGATGTACTACTTAGGCTAATACTAATCTTCTAGTAATCTGCTGTGTCTGCTTCCACATAATGAAGATAAGAAGCAATCTATAGCCTTGCTAAACTTCTGTGGGAAACAGTGATTGGACTCCAATGTTATCCTTTGTTTCAAATCTTGATTTAACAACTGACAAAAAATTCTAGGAGAATACTAAAGTTTGTAAAAGTGTTTTATAATGAGATGATTATTCTTCCTGTTACTAGGCATTTGATTAAATTATTTCTCAGAGTTCAAAGGCTCCTAAACTGGCTATAAAATCTCATTGATCCTAGATTTTACTGTATAAAAATGCAGAAATGAGGCAGAAGGAGTAGCATTTTGCTTTTCATTCCTACATGGACAAATCACTACTTCTGCCCTGTCAAAGTACTCAGAGCTTTAAAAAAAAGCAGGAAAAAGAAATCTGTGAGAAATTGCAGTAATTGTGAAGAAAAACTTGAACCATATTGTTCTGTAAACCTATGCACTCAGTCCAGGTAGATTGCAATCTACTCCAAGGAGGGATGTCTCTTTTTTTTTTTTTTAAGCTCACTGAGTTGAGGTGATTTGGAGTAGTGAGCATGTAGAAGGTTCCTTATTTTGAAGGCAGCTGATGGGCAGCCAAGATTAAAGAAAGAGAGAAGGCTGACCTAAACAAAGGTGTGGTTTTTCTTTTTTCTGTAAAGTAAGAAAAAGGAATGCTGCCCGAGGCAAAATGGAGGGTACCTGAGCAATTGATTCCAGGTACCCTGTGTTAATCTCATGTTGATACTCTGTGGAAGTCTGTACAGAAACAATTGGTTGGTGGGGCTCAAGGAGCAGGATACCTGAGGATTTCTGCTGTGCAGCTGTAGAGAAAGCTGGACTTCAAACAGCAATTTGTAGTGCTGAAGGCAGTGGGAAGACAGGACAAAACTTTAGCCTAGGCAAGGAGGAAAGGATCACACTCTTAAGAAAAATGTTCTTCTGTGATGCAGGAGTGATGGTTACATTAACTGGTGTGAGACACCAAAAGTGGGCAGCCTAGGTGCATGGATTGTGCCATCTACAAAGGCAAATCTACCACCAATATTAAGTATTTCTGTGCTGAATTTCTGTGAATGGATTGCCACTTGAAGTTCTGGGGCCTGAGTTGTGGGCCCCGAGTTGGAGTTGACCTGTGGATGAGTCACAACCTAGCAGAATGTTTTGGTTTTTTTCTATTGGCTTCATGTTCCAGAGGCAGAACCTGGCCCACCTGTCTCTTTGTGGCTCTGCCTTCACCCAGGTGGTTGTGGTTGGGGTGGTGGGTGAGACCAGGACTATATCAACCAGGAGCCAATCAGCTGGAGGATCTCCCTGTTGGCCGTGGCTTCTGTTGGGGCTGGCTGCATCTTGCTGAGCTCTTTTAATGGTGCCTTTCCATGTGAAGTGCCATGGAGGAGCCATCTTTGTCTGTTGTGTCCAGCAGGCGATGCTGGCACCACAGTGGGCAATGGAGGAGGTGGGCCCACAGGAACTTACGGCCAAACTGTCTGAAAGAAGACTTCTGAGGGGATGTTGCTGAGTTCAGCATTGGCCTGCGTGATCAGGCAACTGATGGCAGCATAAAGTGATGACGGCTGAACCAGCACAACACCACTATATTTCCTTGCTGGGTACTCGTGCCCCTTTTTTTCCTCCTGACTGCAGGCAGTGTTTGACCTTTGTGGAAGAAAGCTGAAGTCTGCCTATTAGCTTGATTTATGGTACATGGTGATTTGCATAGTTTTGCCATGATACTTTGTTTCAGCCCATTAGGTTTGCCCAGACTCAACAGTAGAAGTTCCTGGGCCTGTAATAATGACATTTGCATTAGCATAAAATTGTAACTGTAAAATATTTTTTAAATAGAGAGAAAAGAAATACAATCCTTAAATTATACAGTTGTGCAATCTCCTATGCCACATTATGAGATGCAGAGTGCAACATTTGAACTGGACATCTCCTCCGAGGGCAGTCTGCAAGGTAATTTTGAATTGAGGGCTAGTTTTCTCTAGAAAACTCCAAATCACTTACAGCTGATTAAGCAGTACTTCCATGTTACCGGCTCCTTGCTACACGATGCTAACAGGACATCCTGCATTTAACTGAAATGTATCCAATGATCACTGGTCAAATCTGAAAGCTGCTGTGACACTTGCCATTGGCATTGACAGCCTGGCTCCAAACTGGAACTATTAGGCATTGATATATTTCAAGCTGTGGCTATTTGCCAACACTTGAACAGCCTGTGTTAACTGTGGTCACGCAAGTGCTGACCAACGGATGGTATACTCTCGTATTCTCAGAGTGAAGAAAAGAGATGGGTTGTATGATGCCGCTAAGAAGTCTGACATACGGTTTTTTGTATACTACCTTGTGGCTAAGCTAAGACATGAAGGCGGCAACAAGGACATCTTTCATATGAGCCCAGGGAGAGTAAAAATCAAGTCTTTAGAAACTGTAGATGAGCAAAGAACATCAGACCATTGCCTCTACTGTTACTGTGAATTCAACTTGCCTGTCCTGAAGTCCTGATTGCTAGACCTTTAGAGCTAGTATATGTGAGCTAGAAATCTTTCATATTAAAAACAAATACCCTCCCCCCTGCCAAAACAAACAAAAAACCCCACCAAAAAAACCAAACCCAAACAAAACATCCCAAACATGAAACCAAATAACAAATAAGATCCAACAAAAAACAGCAAAGAGGAGAAAGTATGTATTCCTCCCATGCCCAGAGAGAAAGTAGAAAGTGTTTATCCATTGCCTTTGTTGAAGGGATAATGTAGTACTTCTTATCACTCATAACAATCTCTTAGTAAAAGGTACAAGAGCTTCTGTAACTTCTGTACAAATAATCATGGCCAGTTTGTGATCTCTAATAGCAGAATGAAATATCTAATGTCTGCCCAAATCAGCATGGCCAGAATGTGATGTTCAATCACTTAAACATCTCCTCCAGCTTCAAATGTGTTACATGGCTTCTTCAGGTGTCTGATTCAATGACACGTGTTGCAAAATGTCATGAGGAGAAACATTTTGGTTAAGACAGGACACATTCTACTCTGCTTCCAGTAGAGCAAGTCTCCAGCAGCCACTTGGTTGGTTGGGAACCTGCTGTGCTGGGGTTGGCCATACTTTCTTTGATGGCCTCTAGGCCTTGGACAGTTGCATGTGACAGGCAGGGTAAGACACCTTTTCTGTTCATGGAGTCAGTATTGCAATGTCTGTCCTGTGCCATGGCAGAAAGGGGTTTGTGTTGTTCTAAATCATAGGACTAAATATCTTACGGTCTGTCTCTCAAGTGACTTGTGGTGATACAGGACTAATAGCCTTCATAGGAACCCCCTGGATGGTCAGAATGTCACACCTCCAGTGCTCTCACAGTCAACTCAAGGTTCTCCTTTCTCTATCACACCAAAAGATAGGCTGTGTGTACCTGCCTCTTAGGCTATGTTGACAATTCTAGCCTTCTGAGCTGACTTTAGTTAGGCGCAGATACTCTGCCTATGCATACCTCCTTAACCCAGGCTGGTTGACAAAGAACAGTCTATGTTATGCTCTCAGTTATATGGACACAAAGTAACATAAATGTGGCTATCCTTAAGTAATCGACAGGAGAGTAGCTGCCTTTGGCTAAGGTAGATAGTGATTTTTTTTTTTTTTTGTAATAAGGGTATTCCTGACATTTGAATTACATTTCCTTAACTCAAATTCTTATTGAGTAGTCCAACTATAGTGATGTGTTCTTGGCTTAGCCTGACTGTAATCAATAGCTGTTTTGTAAAAAGTGAAAAGTTCAGACACTTAAGTGGTAGTCTTGAGTTCCTTACTGGTTAGTGTAATCTTCAAAACACTTCTAACAATGATTTCATAGTCATGCCTCATACTGTTTTTTGAGTAAGTGATTTAAAAGTATATGCTTTTAGGAAACTCACTGAAATCGAAATGGCTAATGGCAAGGGAGTAGGCTACTAAAACGAGGGACTCTGGAGTAAGCTTCTTTTATTATTCCTCTATCTTGTGATACTGCTGCTTTGCAGAATTTTGTTTTTCTTGTATAATTATCTCAAAAATCAGATTACTGTGGTTTATATAAATAACAGTAATGAAGGTGCATGTTGGCATACCATTGTGGATTATAGAGACTACATTGTTTCACACAAAAATACCTTGAATGGTTCTTGTCTGTTAACCTTGCTGAAGAGCTACTTCACACCTAGGCACCTGACTCTAAAAGCAGTAACTTTTTTTAGTAATTTTTTAAAAATTAAACAATGGAAAAGAACAACTATACAAACAGCATTTCCATCTTGGAAATGGCCAAAAGGAATGCTGACAGATAATCACTAAAAGCCACATCAGATATTGGTATAACTTCTAGCTGGCAGTTCAGCTTGCCTCCTCAAGCCATTATCTTGGTAGTATAAGCACAGTAAGTCTTGTGATAATGCTAATGGCTGTCATGGTCAGGGTTTTCTTCATGTGTTACTTCTCTTAGTTACACTGGGCTTACACCTAACTAGGAGAAATAACATTCAAGAGTTTGGCTGTGACACATAGCACTCTTCTGTGCAACTTTTTTTCAGCTGCTGCTCAATTTCAGGCATCAGGTACAGCATTTAATCAAGATGACATGTAAGATGGTACATAAAAGTTTTAACAAAATATTATTGAGAAAAGCAACAGAAAATGCTTTAGTTGATTTATTTGGATCAGTAATGCTCAAAATGCCGCTACATGGAGTAGTTTGGTTTTTTAAGCAAATGCCCTCTGTCAGACTATCATTGAATGACTTTGCATTTGCACAGCAACTCTAATCAATCATGCTTGACTCAGCCATCTGAGAAGAAGCATACAGAATAGAAAACATACAAACTTTGAGAACCTGTATGTGTGGGTATGTTTAAGTATCTGTGCACCTGAATACAGAAAAGCACCTTCACAGTAGGGGAGATTTTCATGGTGATGATATGTAAGGTAAAGGTTTTAGTAAGTGGCTGTTTAAAATTACATGCATAGCTCACTTGTGGCCTGAAGTTTTAGAATGGTGTATATTGTAAGCCACAGTGCTGGCACCCCAACACATGGAAAATAGAAGGGAACCATCTTGACTTTTTTAGATTGACTGGCTGAGACATAAGAGATTCTACAAAATAAATGCCTGTCCAGCATGCTGTTTTTTACAGGAAAGCTGAGCTTATGATACAATCTTGATTCTAGAAGCTGTATTGCCCAGTACGTCTCTGCCCTACCAAAACACCCTATATGCTGTAAATAAGGTCCTCATGTTATATGAAACAACCAAGTGTTTCAAGGCAATGTGTTTATGCATGTCAGTGTACATAGGAACTTGCATGCTCAGTTTCTGTGATAGAAATGACTTGGTTGTACCTAGAATTGCACAGGTGCTCAGAAAATCTCTTCACCCTCAGTCAGTTGTAGGACATCTAAGAGCAAGGATTTTGCCTTTCAAGTCCAGAGACAATCTGTGGTAAAATAGTATTCTAGAAAGGAGAAAAACTAAACTTATAATGTCAAAGCTGAGAGCTTTGAAAAAGTGTGTGTGTTGAGAAACAGTACA
>JAVSBS010010372.1:21746-60821 GCA_033124195.1 Coracias cyanogaster
TTATGATAAACCTATAATTAAATGCAACTTTAGCACTTCCATGATTTAGGAAGTCTGCAAGCTTCAAGGTTTTTTTACCTTCTTGAATTAAGTGGTTAGCCAGGGATGTATCTCTATAGCTGTCCAGTTCTTATGGTGCTTCCTACACATGTACTACTGGCTATTGTCAAAGTACTGTGTTAGATGGATTTTGGCCAGTATCAGTTTGGCTGTTCTTATGTAGCTGAAGTTGTTCTACACTCATTTTTCATGGTATAAGATTACAAAGATGTGGATTTGAATCTACCCATTAGAAATAGGTGTGTAATAATATCTAGGTTAGCAAATTACATTAGCTTTTACACTGGGAACTTCTCCCAGGAGTTGTCATAGTTTTGAATAAAGCAGAAGCACGTCAAATTCTAGTCTTCTGTTCAAGTGAGCCTGTGAACCTATATATGTTTGTTGAGCAGATAATTTACCTTAGGTGTAGCAATATGTTGCTGTTTTGTGCCAAAACAAACCAATATTAAATTAAAGGAACAACAGTATAAAAGAGAATGCATTATTCAAAGGGTGAAAAAAAGCATATGAAGAAGACATTTTGGTTGTTTTTAGTCAGCATTGGTGCTTTACAGCTTTGTCTCTTATTCACAGTGGCAGATCTCTTAAAAATCATCAAGTTTTCATCTCCACTGATACTCTGTGGGAAGGTTTGTTTATTCCTATGTTCTTTCTCTCTCTTTACAGAAGATCACAATGGTGCACAATTCACTCTTGGTCTGGAAGGAGAGGGGTGTGGAGGTGTATGTGCAGAAAATAAGGCTATGTATGTAGAAAGCTTCAATGAATATTTACTAATTCTTCCGAGCTATTAGTGATGTTGGTAGTTGTGTATTTGATACAAATGAAACTTTTAAATAACTGGGCTTCAGGTGTGAAACATTCCTGTGTGTCAATAGACTTTTTCTTATTGAGCATACCCTTGGGAAATTTAGATACAGCTGAAGCTCATGACAGTTGATTTACTGGTAGAGACTCAGGTTTCTTGGTACTTGGCTTGTTTCAAATTGGGAGGGGAAAAAAAGCTTTAAAAAAAACCACTGGAAGCAAAGGCCATCATTTTGATGGTGATGCTTTCAAAAATTTTCTTTGAACCATTCTTCAGAATGCCAAGCCTGGAAGTAATGAATCATGTCCTCCTATGTTCTTGTCCATTTTAATGTGATAAATGGTGATATATGTCAGCCAAGTGTTGTCAGAAATACAATGTCTTTTGATTTAGAACAACATTTAATGTGACAGCTTTTAAAATTTATGATAAAAATATGGGCATGAAGACAACCCATTATTTTACACACACACATATCTATATATATACATACATATGAGTATGCATCTAGCTGGATAGGAGTTTTCATTGACAAGAGGCAAGGTTAAGAAGGTTTTAGAGGAGAGTACATAATGGCTTCATAAACCGGAGAAAAAATACCTGGTGGTAATAACATTTTAATCAAATTATTAGTTTAGTTTTATTTCTTTAGTTTCACTATTCTAATAATTTTAGTGGGCTTTTGCCTTGAAGAGCAACATTTACAAACATGACAGTGGGCCATGACTGTCTCATGCAGCCGTATTGGAACAGTGCAAGTTATTGCTCCTCACCTGATACCCAGAAGCCTATTCTGCAAATGCTACAGGGTGTTTTGTAGGTGAGAGGACAGCATTCTTCTTGAACAGTTCAAAACTTGGTATCTGTCAGATGTCTGTCCTCCTAAGTGACCCTTTTTCCTGTATGTTTTTTTCCTTGGCTCCTTTTTTCACCCAAATCATGTGGATGTATGGATGGATGTGTCTTGGTCGGGTGTTTTTTGTTTGTTTCTTTGTTCTCCCATCACCTTTACATTGTGTTTTGAGAAGACATAAACAAGAGTCACACACTAAGAATACAAATCCTAAATATTCCAGATTTCTGAGGTAATCAAATCACAAATTTTGTTCCAGGCTCAGATGCAAGCTCACTCAAATCCTACTTTTCCATTTCATTGCATTTTGAAGGGCCAGTCTTGCAAAATCTCAAGGTACAAAATTCCCACTGACTCCAACAAGGGTCACCTGAATGTCTGATGGGCAAATGGCAAAGCAATAAGTACCACCGAACACTATATACACAATTGTATAGCTGTCTGCAAGAGACAGCTAACTGCATTTTAAGAGTATCCTGGCTTGCCAGGCCAGAAAGTTGTCCCTTTCCAGCTCCCCCACCATGTGTTGCAATGGAGTGGTGAGTGGCTCTAACACTTACAGTGACTGTCAGAACTTCTGTGCGTTTTCACACTTGATTCACAGATGCACAATAAATAACACTTTTCAGAAATGGTTCAGGGTCTTTATAGGGTATCTACACAGCTGTGTGTGCAATAAGTCTAATAGGTCCTGGAAGCATCTAAAACTGAAATCATTCACAATTTCTTTCAGCCAGCATTAGAAAGAAATTAACAGAAACCTATATTTAAGTCACTTCTTGGCCTAGCAATTACGGAGATATGTTCTCTCTGTTTAATCCTTCAGAAGAGTTGCTTTGAATGCTTAGGTGTACATGCTACAGTAAGTGTGCTAGTATAAATGCATCTTAAAAAATAAATCCATCAAAGCAGTTACTTCTACTGTCTCATTGATTCTATCATCATCTTTCTGTGTTTTCATCCATTCATACTATTTAATTCAGAAGACTTAATTGGAATCCAGAAAGACTTGGAGACTCTCCTTTTCATTTGGATGAAGGCAAACAGTTCTCTGAGGTTGTATATTTGGGTGAATGAAACCACATGGGTGAATGTCAATATCATTTCCATGACACTGTGCAACCTATTCAACAAAGCACTGGTTCTCTGTTATTTATGTGGCTGGTTGGAAAATATCACATACATCAAAGCCTTTGTGCTAAAGAATCTTCAGAATGTATTCAACACTGTGTTATAACAGAGCTGGATTTGAGTAAGAGTGAGTTAAGCAGAAATTGAAGTGGTCCTTTGTACTCTCCTTATGCCATTACCTGAAGTAGGACATAGGAATATTGGTGAGGGTGAGCTGTGCACAGCTTCCTGTTACATAACCCAGTGGGATAAGGAGAGGAATTGGAATTGTGCTGCTCAAGGCTGCCCCTGACATGCTATATTTTCCAGCCTGGTGTGACTGTGGGACTGTGGGCTGTCCACACCACACTTATTTCAGGCTTGTGCTAAGGCAGTGCAAACATCTGAATTTTATCTTTTCATCAGGGGTGACATTATTGGTTAGGAGTTCACAAATGATGGTGTGTCTTTCCCCCCCACTTCAGAGACTTACAGCTTTTTTTGCTTTTCTCTGTCAGTTTTCTGTGAACTCTACCCGGCTCTGAAAACCCTTTATTAGGACTACAGAAGCCTTCCTGATGCTAAGAAAAGATGAAGACAGCATGAGAAAAGATATTTTAAAAGCTGTTGTTATCCCAAAGATCCTAGGACATAGGGTTATGCATACCACAACTTGAAAGCCAACTTTTTTTCTTCTTTATTCAAACTTGCATGATCAGGAAAAGAAATTCCCCCAGCTTTAGTGGACCCTACATGTGAATATGTATTCTAGTCCACAGGGATGTTAAGTCTTATTTTAACAAAGATTTGGATTGAGCCTTCACTGTAATGAGTGGTGTCTGGACCAAGTCCTAGGTTTGTTTCATTAGTTCTGTGCATAAAATTTAAAAAGTATTTCTGAATGCTTCACAGCTGAGTTTTTAAAAAGAGTAAGAAGAAAGGTGATACTCAGTGTTGTCTAGAGTAACAGGTTATCTTTTAAACTTTAGAAGTTTATGCTATTGGTGAATTATTCTCTATACTGTCTTCATATTAAATTGACCGCAACCAAAATTTATGTAGTTCTTCTGTTTTCACATATTGCAGAAGACAAATGTGTCTAGAATGTTAATTTAATGAAAAATTTGAAAACCACCTTGTTCATAAAATAGCAAGAGTGACCTCCCCAAAATATTACAAAAATGCTGACACATTGTCAGAACCATGTGTATGCCTGTTATATGCTCATCCTCATGAGCTTAGCCAACTTCACCTTAGTTTTAAAGCACTTAGAGAAACTGAAAAATAAATCTGGCCTATTTATTTGCCACAGGAGAGTGGGAAGGCAGAGTAAGAAGTACACATTTGTAGGAAAATTATGCTAATAGAAATTTATATTTCATAACATCTGTGAGTAAGTTGACAGGTAGTAGCAGCCAGGAAGAGTTGCACATCAGTAATCTCATCTGTAGGGTACTTGAATGTGTTGTGATGAGTTGGTTCTAGGGTTCTAAACAACCATGGAAAAACTAGGATGCTGTTTTTCAAGCTGCCAGTTGTGTGGATTCCATAGTGTATAAATACACTTAATCAGTGGTTGATTATTTTCTTTGGTTTGCAGTTGTTTTAGCATGCAGTTTATGGTGTCAAATTTTGTATCTTCATCATTATACATGAATTAAACTCAGTGTGTAGCTTCCAAAGGGGAAGCTGAATGCAGCAGGGGTTAAGGGAAGTAGACGTGATGGATGTGGTTAGCTGCTTGGGATTTAAGAAAGATTTTGACATGTGGAAGACAAGTCACAGTAAAGATAAGATAAAGTGAGTTGGAAGGTAGAAAATAGGTTGGTGTAGATAGCAAGAAGACAAGATGGAGTACGTGCCTGCTTTGTAGAAAATGCAGTTAAGAAGGAGGCCAATAATACAGAGGAGTAAGAATGGATGGGTAAATGGCAGACGGAGCTGTTCTATCCAAAGTACATTCCGAAAAGTAGAACTGTGCAGCCAGGATGAAAAATAAAGTGGGCTTAGGACTTGCCCATGGTATTCTTTCTGCCTTTGCTACCTGCTATGCTTACCCTGCAGGATGTGATTCTAAACCTCCTTAAAAATGCCTGTTGTCTGAGCATTGAAATAATCCAAATAGACTAGAGCTCAAGCATTGGATTTCAGTGGCTTGAAGGCAAGCATAGATGATGTTGTACTATTCTGTGCCCTGGAGGCCGGTCTAAAAATGCCGGGATACATATTGGATGGGGGACTCAGATAGTAGGGTCAAGGCCAAATAAAAGTCTGGCAGAAGTAAAATGTATGAATTTAGGAATCCCTGTTTAGACTTGTCTTTAAACCAAATCTGACCTTTTAACTGTAGCTTTCACAGAATGGTAGGGGTTGGAAGGGACCTCTGGATGTCTTGTCCAAGCCCCCTGCCAAATCAAAGCTTTGTGCACTACCAAGCAACTTAGGTGAGAATAATGGGATTCTGCCAGAAGTGACTGATTTCTAGTAAGTTAGTTTAACAATATGGATCTCAGAAGTAGGTTTTTAAAATCTTTGAAGTAACTTAAATGTGCAGGTCATATTGAAAGTCAGTGATGTGGTTGCTTGCCATGAAAAATACTACCCTGAGAAATCAGCCTCCCAGTGTAGGTACTGAAAAATCAATTCAAGCATTTCTGCATGGTTATAATTTCAAAATTAAAATGTGTGTCTCAGCTATTCACTGTGAAGATATTTCTCCTGTTGCTCTAAAGCTCCAAGGGAAAACAAAAATCCAAAGTGTTTCATCAAAATAATTTAATGAAATGAATTTCATTTGTGTCTGACGGAGTTTTTTGCTTCAACATGGTTTAATGGTTGGTAGAACATGAGAGGGGCTTTTGTCAGATGTACATACAATTTTAATGTGTCAACCTGTGTCCTGGCTCTGACAACTGTCCTGGAGAGCAGAACAGAAAAACTTTCATTTCAGAATTTATTCTTCAAAGCTGCCGGTGGGAGCTGCTGTACTATTAAGCCAGTAACTGTTGGCACTAGATATGGTGATAACCTCTGAGCTTTCACAGATTCTGTTGTTGTTTTGGTGGAGTATTTATTTGTTGTTGTTGTTGTGTGGTTGTTTTTTTTGGGGTGTGGGGTTTTTTTGGTTGGTTGGTTTGTTTTCAAAACCTATGTTGATCTGTTCCCTGCATGTCAGTAGGATTTGCAGGGTGGTTTTAATACTTGCTAGTCAAAGCAGTTGCCCCAGTGTTCCACTCTGACAGTACAGCACATGCTCTCCTATGCTTCACTGAGAGCTTAGGTGCTGAACCAGTGCATCGGCTACCTTGTCCACAGGGTCCTTAAATATTGAAGAGGGGTCTTGGCACTGACTACTTCCATCTACTAATTTCTTTCTATTGTACTGAGTTTCTTAGCAGTACAGATGTAGCCAGTGAAGATTTGTATTGCATTCTTAGTCTGCGGTTTATAATTCATTCTCAACCAGAATACACCCAACAGCAGGTTTATGCAGCTCCAGTATTTCCGCGCTAGTTTCCAGACTATTGACTGAACCTGTATAAAAGTTAGGAGCCCTAGTCTGGGTCTAAAGTTTCTGCTTCTGGTATCTATTTTTAAATGTAGGCTACTAGGGAAAACACTTCCAGAAACTCAGTGAAACTGAAACTTGTCCAGTAATTGCCTTCTCAAGCTATATGCTGTTTCACTGGGCTTTCTCTAACACCAATGCTGAGAGCTAGGATTAGCCGTTCTAATTTTCCACTTCATGTAATCTGCCCTTGGCATATGATTTCTGCTTGAGGGAGGTTGCTTGATTATATTGTTTGCTATGGTGTATTCCCCAGTTCCTTATCTGAGTCTTAAAATCTGTGGTCCTAAAGATTCATGTTAAAGTAGATCAAGGTATAAGACCACAGCATTGTCATGAAAAAAATGGCTGCTTATGGCTTGGATGGGCATATGCTCTGCTGGGTAAAACACTGGCTGGACAGCTGAGCTCAAAGAGTTGTGGTGAATGGAGTTAAACCCACTTGGCAGCTGGTCACAAGTGGTGTACCCCAGGGCTCAGTATTGAGGCCAGTTCTGTTTCATGTCTTTATCAATGACCTTGATGAGAGAATGGAGGGTACCCTCAGTAAGTTTGCAGATGACACCAAGTTGGGCAGAAGTGTTGATCTCCTTGAGGGTAGAAAGGCTCTACGGAGGGACTTGGACAGGCTGCATTGATGGGCTGAGTGCAACTGTATGAGGTTCAACCAGGCCAAGTGCCAGGTCCTGCACTTGGGCCTCAACAACCCCATGCAATGCTACAGGCCTTCCTGTGAGTGACTTGAAGGCTGCCTGGCAGAAAGGAACCTGAGGGTACTGGCTAAGCATGAGCCAGCAGTGTGCCCAGATAGCCAAGAAGGCCAATGGCATCCTGGTTTCTGTCATAAATAGTGTGGCCAGAAGGACTAGGGAAGTGATTGACCCCTGTACTCAGCACTGGCGAGGCTGTGCCTCAAATCCTGTGTTCAATTTTGGGCACCTCACTACAAGAAGGACATTTTGGTGCTGGAGCAGGTCTGGAGAAGGGCAATGAAGCTGATGAAGGGCCTAGAGCACAAGCCTTTATAAGGAGTGGCTGAGGGAATGGAGGCTATTTAGCCTGAAGAAAAGGAGGCTGAGGGGTGACCTTATCACTCTCTACAACTATCTGAAAGGAGACTATAGAGAGGTGGGTGCTGGTCTATTCTCTCAAGTAACTAATGATAAGATAAGAGGAAAGAGTCTCAAATTGTGCCGGGGAAACTTAGTTTCGGTATTAGAAAAAATTTCCCCACTGAAAGGGTTGTCAGGCACTGGAACAGGCTGCCCAGGAAAGTGGTTGAATCACCATCCCTGGATGTGCTTAAGAGTCATGTAGATGTGATGCTTGGGGACATGGTTTAGCAGTGGACTTGGTAGAGTTAGGTTAATGGTTGGACTTTGATCTTAAAAGTATTTTTCAACCTAAACATTCTGTGATTCTATGACCAGGAGGCTGCAGCACTGTTGTCTTTAATCATCTTATTAATCCTTTCATCTCTTATTGAGTATTGTAACGCTTCACCTGCAAAACAGACCAGAAATCTTATGATGAAAAATAGCTTGTTAACACTTTGAAGCTCATGATCTGACTTATTGTGAGTTTTCTCTTTGAGTTTTCCAGCTAATGATGTGGAAGAGTAGGAAAAAAAAATCATTTTATGTTTAAGTGAGTAAGTCGTTGAATGATCTTTTCTATCAACTACATTATGCAAGGTATAAGGTTTACACCGGGAAATTACTTCATTTGATGTTTTTTGCTAATTGGAGGGGTAAGTGTGTGTTATTAGGTCAAGCTTGCCTTTCAGAACTAAAAAGAGCAACGTAATCCTTCAAATATCTAGGTTGTGATCGGAAGGTGTTACAGCAAAGCTATAATGGAGTGTGAAGCAGCTGGGGGAGCAGTGTGACGCTTACAAGGATGTCAAAAAAATGTATTATGAGAGGCTCTTATAATGAAGATGGAAGAAGATGAAGTTACAGTCTTTGCTGTCTCTGTCCTCTAATATTATTTTAGAGATGATGCCAGCCCAGATGGGAATTTATAGTGGAACTCTAATCAGAAGTGGTGCGTTCCTCCCTTAACTTACCTTGTGCTACAGACAATTCTGTCAGCCTGACACTTATTCTTGAAGTGTTTGTGCTGATTAAAACAACTCAACAGTACTCCTTCCTGAATTGAAGAATTATCTTTCAATAAAGCCAGCCTAAAGTGGAACAAAAGTTAGCCCTTTTGCGTTCTTGCAGTTGGATATCAACATTTTAGAAGGGAATGAAAAAGCAGCCTGGCTGAAAGCATATGTAGGACAATGGTAAACCTGTTAGAATCAAAAACTCCGTAGAAAACACAAGTTTGATGGAAGTTGCCATTTGGTAGTGCCCGCCTGAGTCAGGGGCGGGTGGATTTTGTAGTGTAGTAGAGGGGGAGGCCTTTGCCAAAACCTGCCACTCCCGCCATGATACCGTTGGCTGCTTTTGTGTATGGCTCAGTTTCTATGTTTCTGTTTATATGAACTATATAAATTGCCTGATGCTCTTTGCAGGGTGCATTGCCTGCCTGCGCAGCATGGTGGGAGCTCTCGCTCTAAAGGCTTCAGTGGCACAGCTTGATGAGGAGAACAGGAGGATCTGCCTGCTTTTGAAGCAATTCTGTGTCTGGTCCAGCTAGAAAGATTGCCCAGTGAATTTGAGCTGTGTTTTAAAATTTAAAAAGGACTGACAAATAGCTGGTTTTCTTTAGAAAAAGGAAATGGATAGAGATTGTGAATGTAGGCTAAAAGTGATTAAGAAGCTTCTCACCATAACTGGGGTTATAGAGAGAGTTTGGGCATTGAGCTGAATTTACTCAAATGGAGTGCACTGATGGGTAGAAAAGCACAATGTTTGATTTGAGTCTATTATAATTTCAAGAGAAAATGAGATATTTTTGCTTCCTTTTCAGTACCCACCATTTGTTATACGCATTTGTCGTATTGCACAAAATGGCATTTTAATATACTGGTAGTGGATAACATTTATGAAAAGTGCTTATGGCTGAAACCACTTGGAAAATTACATTTTAACTACATAAATAGATGTATGGATCTTGTGGTGGGAAATTTGTTTTAATGTAGTACTTAAAATTCTGGTAGAAATCAGTGGTAAATGCCCAACAGAAGCAAGTAAACAATCTTCTTGACCTGAAGAACAGAATTTGCATAGTTAACACAAAAGATTAGGGACATGAAGAAAAAAAACTATTGAATTGGATGTTTGTTGATCTTACTTGCAGGCACGTTTGTATTTTTTTCACTCCTCAGAGAGGTCAGCAAGATTTATATAGGGAAATATCACAGAAATTTTTACTGCTGTCATGCAAGACAAAACAAATGGAGTCTAGTTAGCTGCATTAAATGTGTGGTACACTGAAGTGTGAATATTACATCTAAAAAGGAGTGTTAGTAACAGCAGAATCAAATAAGAAGTGGATATACTCTAAGTATGGAATTATTGAAGTAAAAACTTGGAATAGAGGTACTTCCCTTGTACAGTAGTATTTTTGGTGTAGATATCCTGTTAAAAGAGCAGCTTCATCTATTTATTCTGCAGTTAGTACCATTGGTTTGTGTGGAACAGATAAATTTTTTTTAGAGGGACAACTGTATTTATCTTTCTCTCTAGGACATACAAACTAGGACTAATTTGACACCCAAGATTAAAAAAAACCCCACTACTCAAAAATTGTGACTGAATGTAAAAAAAAAAGTAGTAAATCCAGTACCACTGTATCATGGGAAATTTGTGGCTGGCCTAAACGATTGTAGTCCCATTGATCTCAAAGGCTGCCTGATAAAGGTTTGTTCAGCCTAACCCTGGGAATAGTCCTATTACATACCTAAAATGAGTAAAGGCCCAAAGGATTTAGGCAAGTAGAGCCTGACAAGTGACCATAAAAGCTTTCTGTCACATCACACATCATGTATTCTATATATGTTGTGTAAAAAGTTGTGTGGTGGCTTTTTATTTTAGAGATACTCAGATATTGCGGGTGAAAGTATATAGCTCTGGGACCACTGTATGAAAGCTAGGCTTCTTGGTCACCATGAACACAAAGGTACTGAGTGTCAGTAAAGAAATTAATACCTTTAGAAGCAACTTAACACAACACTTCCAAAAAAGTTACAGTTTTAAAGTACCATATCTCAGACCTCTTTTGTATTGGTATCATGAACATTATGCAATTATAACAGAATTTATTCCTTTGTTTTTTCCAGTGGACCACAAAACAGTTCTGTGCAGTCCAAGCAGCTTCCATTGTCTTTTGAGGTGTGTGAAATTTTGAAGAAAACCCTTTTCAGGACGGTTTGACTTATGAAAAGTCAAAAAGGAAAAAGGAGGTATCTGCTGATAGTCTTGAAAAAGTTTGTTATAATATATAAGATAATATAAAACCAATATCAGCAAGAATTAGGAATAGGTTAATATTTAAATTATTAATGGCAATTTAGAAATTGGACTCCATTTAAAAAAGAAATTATGTATTCAGTTTTCACTCTAGTCAGCAGAAAGCAGCTTGCCGCAAAATCTGGCCTGGCATGTGTTTGTGAACACTTTTTTTTTTTTAAAACCTACCTTTGTAGCCTGTCATCCATCTCTGTAGCCTGTCACCTCTCCCTTTCTGTTCTGGGGGCTTTGGCACAGTTGATCTCCTTTCTGTACCTTCCTTTCTACCAGTGGCTCTAATCCAAGGGGCATCAAGAGTCTCAAGATGCTTACAGCTATTGCTAAAACGAGGAGATCACTGTGTGTCCAAATGAACAAGCCTGGGTACCAACAGGTACTGGACCTCTGCCCAGGTTAATGTGTCCTGCCTGGACATCTGGATTTGTCTTGAAGCAAACAAAATCTCCCTTTGGAGGGAAGGCTTTCTGCTCCACTCGTTGCTTGCTAGTGTAATTTTCAGTTGTGAGCTGTTGTGGCTTGTTGGCACAGTTTTCCTGTAGCTGTAAGTGTAGCAAATAGGCAAAGAATAAGAAAGAGTTGATGTGGATTTAAGTGATGATTGGAATCTGGCAAATATTAATAAAGCTATAGGGAGAGAGGAGCATGGAGATTCCAGTGGTGAGTAGGTTATCTAGGAGTCTGGATTGGCTCACTGGTGATTTGAAGGACTTCAGGAAATGAGGAGTTATCAGTAAAAAAATAAGAGTCTGGGAAAGTTTACTTGAGTTCTAGAGGAGATTGAGTGGAGTAGGAGCCTGTACCTTGAGCCAGCTATGGTTATGAAAAATAGTGGCAAAAATTGTTATTAATACTACGTATTTCTTACATCTTTCCAGGCAGAGAGGGAGAGAAACTGTGTTCAGTCTAGCTGTGTTTACAGGCTCTTTTTCTTTGTAATTCTTTTGAAACACCAAATGGATGCATTAATTTGATGTTGGTAGTTCCCCTGACTGGCCTACTAGTAATTGCCTCTATTTATCTCCCACAGCCACAAAGTCTGGAAAGGGTTACCAAATGGCCTAATTACCTTCTTCATGTGTGCTCACCAGGCAGAAATAGCAGCTTTAAAAAAAAAAATCACAAGGGTAAAACCTGAATTAGTGTAGGCTGATTCCACAAAAGAGGAACATGAGGCTGAAGAGACTACTGTGTGGGAGAGAGGCAGCAGGAAGGAAAGGAACAGATTTTCCTCTGGGCATGCAAAACCTTTGCTTGATTTTGACCTACATGATCTACAAATCTGTAGTTTATAGAGGTCCTAACCCTATTTGCTAACAAAAAATCTTAATTTGATAGGTGTTCCACTTTGATTTTATTTGGAGTAAGGGATATCTGGGAATGTCTTCAGTGGTGAATGGTTGGCCAGTAGTAGCAAAGAAAGGATTTTGCTGGACCTGGCCCCATGTAACCCTGTGGAAGCTAATTGTAGAGAGGTAATGCTTGCTTTCTTGCCTAAAACAGGAGAAACCCCATCATCTTCCAGACAATGTGTGACCTCTTGAGCCTGATGTGCAGGGAGCTAAATATGCAGCAGCAAGGGTTAAAGATGGCTAGCCACCTTGTGGGCTGCAGTAGCAAGAGTGTAGGTCGAAGCCTGAAGAAAATAATTATTCCCCTCTGGCACCTGAGAATACACTTGCAGCAGTGCTTGCAGAGCAGGTCTCCCTAACACAAGAAAAGACTATGAACTGGAGCAAGTCCAGTGCATGTCACCAAGTTGGTCAGAGGTCTGGAGATTATGACATATGGGGAGAGGCTGTGACCTGGGTTGGTTCAGCTTTAAGAAGGAGGGCAAAGGTGAAAATTTAGAGCTGTCTTCAGCTACCTAATGGGAAGGTATGATGAAGACAGAAAGAGGAAACTTCTTGTGAGTATGCAGTAATAGGACAGGAGGCAACAGACTTAAGTTGCAATGCAGAAAAATCCAATTACATCTTAAAAGGTGTTAGTTGGGTTTGGATGTTTAATTACCAGGAAAGTGGTCAAACACCGGAACGAGGGCCCAGAGAAGCTGTGCAGTCTCCATTCCTGGAAATTTTGAAACTTGCCTTGTAAGTGACTTGATCTCACTGGCCATATGAGTGAGTTGTTGGACCAGGTGACCTCCAGAAGTCGTATTCTGTGATATTATGCATCGGTGCAAATCTTATCCTAGCATTGCATCCACTGACAGTGAGGGGCATTAACTTAAGGACGAACAAGTCTGTTCCAGAGGATAATGGAGCCAGCAGTGACAATCAGTGTCTCTTTATAAAGAATGAACATTACCAGTCAAACTAGGTTATACTCCTAGGTAAAACCATGAAAAGGGAAGCT
The DNA here is from genome assembly GCA_033124195.1 of Coracias cyanogaster. Classification (NCBI taxonomy): domain Eukaryota; kingdom Metazoa; phylum Chordata; class Aves; order Coraciiformes; family Coraciidae; genus Coracias; species Coracias cyanogaster. The sequence goes on from JAVSBS010010372.1 coordinate 34,925, forward strand.
GAAGGGAAGGTAAGGAGTGATATATTGTAACTTTTATAATATTTGGATTTTAGAGCAGCACTTGATCCAGTGTCTTATAAAGTGATATTTGTTTGGTTAATTTAAATTGGGATGGAGATCTGAATACTCAGACCGAAAACTTCCTTGGAGATTGGGAATAAAGGTAATTATTGTTTTCTCCATAAGTATGCCTTTATAAGATGCATAAAGTTACTTCTGTTCTTATATAACCTCCATACTAGGATAAGAAGAAATGATGTAATAGTTACAATAATAATGATTGTGATGAAACCTGGCACTGAAGCAGACTTGGGATTTTCCCTCCTCAGTCACTGATGTATGTTTTGTGCGTGTTCCTGATGTCTCAATGTTTTCCATAAGTCATCTTCACTAATTACCTCAGAGTAGGTTTAAGCACACACTAATGACATTAATTACAGAAATATAAAATTGAAGTGAATACCATGCATCACTGAAAGTAGGAGAAGGACAAAGCAAGCTAATGAAGCCATAAATTAACAATATGATACTCCACTTGATAAAAAGTGTGTGAAGATTTGAGGAAATACAATCCAAAACTCAAATGATCATAAGGGAGATAAAGTGTGAGAAGCTGAAAGTATTTCTCGTCTTAACAGAAAGAAAATACTTTTTTGCTGTGTATTGGAGTTTTGCTTTTAGGCTATAAATATGTGCTCATGCACAAATGAACAGATGGCAGAAAGATATGCTTGTTCTGGACAGCATAACTACAGTGTGAACGCTCCTTAGTTTGTGGAGAACACGTTGTGGTTTTTCAGATCCTGATCTCTTACTGAATTTTCTTAATCAAACTTGTGTTCTAATTTTTTGCATTTCTCCTTTAAGTTCTTTCCTACATATTGATAATTTTCTAGTGCTCAGCAGAACCTCTTATGTCTGTTACAAATGGACATCCATGATACAGACTAAAATTGGATTTGAGAAAGGCAGGTAAGACTTCGATTGGGAGTGTCCAGGTATGCAAGTTACAAGTCAGTGTAAGAAGTGCTATGTGAAGTCCAATAAACAGTTTACTTAGAAACTCTGATTAGGAGAGTGATGTGTTGGTTATGCTGAATAATTAAGCTAGAGTGACAAATTGAAGGGGGAGAGAAGGCACTATGCATCTCCATAGTCTCACAAGCCACCTAAAGAGTGTCTCAAATTAAGCAAAAGTTTTCATTTGTTTTTATGAGATTCAGGTTGCTGCTATCTGTCATAAAGCTTTCTTTCTCATTGTGGTTTTGTGGGTAGAGTGCCTTCTGTGGCTGCTGAGCATAGGCTGATGTTAAATTCCCAGAATGCTCTTGAGTGTATCAGTGTAGGTCAGAGATGAGACCTTCTTGCAAAGGCTTGCCTTAGCTGTAAGTGCAGCTATGAGAAAAATGAAGATAATTTTCTTTGTTCCTTTTGACCCTTTAAAGTTCATGGAAGTTGTGATTCATGCTTCTGTACTTCTCTGCCCAAACAGATGGGAGAGTGAAGATGTTCTCAGTGGTCCTATCCATCCCTAAGTCTAGGCAGCTTTTGAAGGATTGCATAGGCCTTTGATTGCTGCCATCTCCCCTCTTTCTCAAGCAAATTTGTCTGTGCATTATGTGGCAAATTCTATTTGGAGTTGTCAGAGATGTGGAAGGAAAGAATCTACTTTGGTAGTTAAGGTGGTATGTCTGCAGCTTGTAGAGAAAGAGGAGTGTCAGTAATTACTGGAAGAATTTTTTTCTTTTAAAAAAGGTGGCTGGTGACCAATGGATATCTGCCTTGGAGATCGATTTCTCTACCCAGCCCCCCTGCCCCTGCTTTTTTTTTTTTTGCCACCTGTGGACTTTTTCGGCTCTGTCTCTTTGATACCTTCAAAGGCAATTTCTTTTCTCTCTCTCACTTAGAAATCATTGCTGTGCAGTTTGGATTGAGCTACTGGCATTATTTTGCACTAAGGAGCATGTAGGAAAGTTGAAAAAAGAAGCAATGAAAGTAGAAGGTGTTAGTTTCCTTTGTGAGATTATTGAGGTTAAGAATGGCATGTATTAATTGTGCTGTATTATTGAAGAGATGCTCTGGTGCTCTGAAAAGGTTAGTCAGCTCTATGGTGTTTCTCCACAGAGAGCTCTTCAGTGCTTGAGAATCTTTACTCTCAGCCTCTTCAGCCTTTAGGATGATTAAACTTTCTTTGTACCTCTTGAAGAGGAAAAGATGAAGTGTAGTACAGAGCAAAAAGGAGCTTTTATTTTTAGGAAGCTAATTTATGTGGATATCAGCCTGACACAATACCATTCAGCCTGTACTTTTTTGGCCCCCACTAATATAATATTTAAGCCCTCCTAATTTGTAATTTATCTCCTTGAGCCTCAGGGGCACAGCAGAATTGCTCAGAAAAGTCACAGATGAAATTTGTGAGGCATAGTCTCCAAAGATGAGGCCGAGTTCTGTATTTGCTAGATTGCAACAGAAAACATCAGCTCACCAGCTGTCAATTTATGTGGTCTCCTGTCACCTGCATGCATCTTCTCCTCTGCTATGTTAGAGGATGCTTTATATATGACAAAAAATATTGTCAATGTGACAAATCAGACTATTGCTGTTTTGAACAGTTTGAATGTGACCTGATTTTGTATCTTAAGCTCTTAAAGCTCTGCTGAAGCTCATTTAAAATGCTACCTATAGCCCTCTTGATGACAGGAGATCACTTGGGATAGCTGGGATATTTACCTAATAAATTCTCTGCTAGTTCATGGGACCAGATTAGGAACACTAGTGGTGCCTTTATCTCTTACCATGGTTTATATTATTTATAGTTTTTACTACTGAGAGCAAAGTTCTCCTTGGGATGTTAAGTATGCATGGTAATTGGGATGCCTGCACCCATAGGGAATGCACACTTTTTGCTCTCTACTGCAGAAGGAAATTTGGAAAATAAACTGGTCAGTCCTGGCTGTATGTGTTGCCTAGGTAAATGGGTCTGCAGCTGACAATGAAGCTCAATTTCAACCTATACTGCTATTTTATAATCAGCCACCGGGCTAGGATAAGGCTTGCTAACAAGAAAAGCAATTAACTTTACAGATGAATATCTTTTTCTAAATTAGAATTACATCATTATGGTTATGGAACTGTAAACAGCATTGCAATCTGTGTTCATCTGCACAATCCAAACTGAAAGGAACACTTCAGAGTGAGGGGGACAAATATTTGAGACCTGTCTGAGCAAGATTGCTTTATGTCTGGGTATTTCGGCAGTGCTCTTCCAAGATTTTGCTAGGAAAACTAGCTAGACTGTTTTTAGAAACCATTTCAGAATGTACATTGCAGCAGACTGTATATGCAGTAGCATTAATTGCTACTGCTGAAAAGTGGCTTAGAAATGAATAAAAATACCTGGGTCAGTGCAGTACTAATAAGCTGTTCTTATTTAAAAATAATTAAAAAAAATCAATGAAACTGTTACTATGTGAATAACCTTCCTGTCTTCCCTCTGAGCTTTTAAACATGTTTAGGGGCTGGTTAGTTTCACTCCTTTTAGAAAAAGCAGCTGTGCCTACTGCTGCAGGGGCTGACATCTTCCCAAGGCTTATTAGCCAAATATAAGTGTTTATCTACAGAGAGGCACAACTAGCCTATATGTTTTTGATGTGTAAATAGAGTAGAATTTCAAAGAAGTGGTGAAAAGACAGAAATTACAAGTAACAAATATAAGCTTAAGTAATCAACTGACTGGAAATCTGGGTAATGTCAGAATTCAGAGTGTGAACAACATAGTCTTAAACTTGTATAAATCCAGAAATGGCAGTCTAAGGAAAATTCTGTTCTATGTGAAGAACTGTGTTTGCCTGAATCATGGGATCCCTTCTCTCTGGGAGTCTTGCCTGGTGTGTCATTAATTGATGTTATCTGCTTGTGTAAGGTGTACTGAGATGTGGCTGGCTAAGACACTGACTTTTCTGTTGGGCTTTTCTTATGGGTCTATTGAAGCACTACATGTATTTTTAATACATAAACTTATATGGAAATTAGGGGTGAGAGGGAGTACCATTACCAGCATTATCATTATGAAAATCCTTTGCCTAGCTGTGCCTAACCCTGGAAGGTAGAGATTTAAGAGGAGATGTGGAGGATATCTATAATATGAAAAGACTAGATGCTTGTACCAATTCTGGATTCTGCTCTGGGTCTACGCATCCAGGAGTTGAGCAAAGCAAAATCAGACTTTCAGACAGCAAATCTTTTCCTGGATCCAGGCCAAATCAATTTACTTAAAATATACTGCCTCTGATATTGTAGCCAGAAGATTCGCACTTCTATTAAACCATAAAATATATTTCTCCCACCAGACAGTACATGGATTCTCAATGTGTCTGTAAGAATAAAAAAATTCTGTCCCTGGATATGATGTAGAATGGGCAGGAGAATCCCAAGTCTGCTCCCTGCTTCCCCTTGCCCTTGTTCTGAGCTGAGGGAGGGAGGGACATGGACTGTCCAAGAGCTGGGAGGGATTGGTTTGGTTTGGCCCCTGGGAGTTGGTGCCCAGGGAGAGATGGGGAAGGCTGCAGTGTTGGGCATCAAAGTGCCCCAGACCTGAAGTTTTCCCTTGGTAACCTTTCACTTGTGCAGAAACACCCATACCCTATTCTGTGGAATAACCCTCACTCTGATTTCAGTATTGCTGCTTCTGTTGTGGCTGTTCACGTACCCAAGTGATGCTCTCAACTTTCAGCAGGCTCTCCATGCTGTTCTATAGGATGAACTGAGTGAAATATTACCTAAATATATTTTTGCAACTGAAATAAATGGGTGCTTTGCACCCCCATCCCTTTCTTGGGTTGGATTGCTCTGCTTTTCTTTGTTACCGAACCTTTAAAACCCAAACCAGGAAACTCAATGTTGTTCTCTCAACCTTTTGTCAAACTATCAACCTGGTCATCCGAGTCAGAGGATCCTGAGTATGAGAAGAGTGACTTTGCATTTGTGGACAATGAAATAGTAAGGGACCAGTTGCATCAGTTGAATGTTCCCAAGTCCCAGTTGGTGGATCAAACACAACATGACTAGCCTATCAAAAGAGGTGATTTTCCCGCTCTATTTAGTGTTGTTGCATCCTCACCTTGAACAATGTGTGTGGTTATGGACCCTACTATTTGAGAAGGATGTGAAGTTGCTTAAATGTGGCTGGAGGAGGGCAGCAAAGCTGGTGAGAGGGTTGGAAAGCATATCCTCTGAGATGGCTGAGGACCCTGGGCTTGTCTAGTTTGTAGATAAGGAGGTTGAGGAACAAGCAACAGGACAAGAGAAAATGGCCTGGACAGAAAATGCTTGGACAAAGGTTGGACTTGATGACTCTGGAGGTCCTTTCCAACCATAATGATTCTGTGATTCTGTGTGATTCTGTGAGGGGTAACCTCATTGCTCTCTACAGCTTCATGAAGAGAGGGATGTGGCAGGGGAAGTGCTAATCTCTTTTCCCTGGTACACAGGGACAGGACATATGGGAACAGTTCAAAGCTGCACCAGGGGAGGTTCAGACTGGACATTGGGAAATGTTTCATTACCAAGAGGGTAGTCAGACACAGGAACCAGGCCTCCCAGAGGGTTTGTTGATGCCCCAAGCCTGTCAGTGTCACAGAGGCATTTGGATGCTGCCTTTAACTTGTTCTAACTCTTGGTCAGGGCTGAAGTGTTCAGGCAGTTGGGCCAGATGATCATTATAGGTCCCTTCCAATGCAACTGTTCTGTTCTATTTTCAGTGAAAACCTCTCTGCATGATGGTGTGACTGAAGGTGTGAGAAGGGTGATCTGGCGATGGCTGTTGCCTTTGTGCCTCTGAGTCCAGAGCAGAGGGTGCTGGTGCACGCTTAGCACCCAAGGGTGTCTAGCACAAGGGCAGGCAGGCTCTCCAGTCCTGGTGTGAGGACAGGGATGTGCACACTGCTGCATCAAGCCCTGGTTGGCAGTGGCAGCTGCTCTGAGCCATCAGGCTTTGCTCCTGGTGGGATGAACCTGCTTGGCTTCCCTTTGTGTACAGGGAGGTGTTGAGGCTGAGAGGGTGAACTGGTCATGTAATTTCTTATGAGAGATGTATTTTTTTGCATAAATGACAGTGAAGTGTGGACTGTCATCAACAGCTGGTGTTACAGGTGTTTCCTATGAGGAAAGGCTGAGAGAGCTGCGGTTCTTCAGCCTGGAGAAGAGAAGGCCTCAGGGAGACCTTATTGAGGCCTTTCAGTATTTAAAGTGCCTTGTAAGAAAGATGGGGACAGATTCATTAATAGGTTCTGTAGTGATAGGACAAGAGGTAATGGTTTGTCAACTAAAAAAAAGGTAGATTCAGCCCAGATAGATCAATCTATCTGTTTGTCTATTCCTGTTGAGGGTGGTGAGACACTGGACCAGATTGTCCAGAAAGGTTGTTTCCATCTCTGGAAACATTCAAGGTCAGGCTGTATGGGGCTCTGAGCAACCTAATCTAGTTAAAGATGTCCCTGCTCATTGCAGGGGGTTTGGATTAGATGACCTTTAAAGGTCCCTTCCAACCCAAACCATTCTGTAATTTGCAATTAAATCAGCATACCTCTTTAGAGTGGTTCTTTATGTATACTAAGCACCTATTGAAAGTACTTTGCAGTTTTTGTTATTGTAATTATACCATGTTCAAAAATAGCAATTGAATGACTTGATTTTATGCTAATTAAAGCCTTAGACCTTTTTACTTCAAATTGAAATATAACAGAAAAGTACAATGATTAGTACTTTATTGGCTGTATAATTTTAAATTATGTAAATTACACAGCTACTAAACTGCTCTAAATTAAATGTATGGCCAATTTATTTTTAACTAACAGACAATGAATAGTTCATTATATGTAAGGATATTTGAGATGCATAATCCAGAACGTCACTAAACCTCAAGAGCTCCCTTACTTTGGAAATTTCTCAATTTGAAAATTAAAGATAAATTGTTGTGTTTGTAATGGAAAATATTTTTGGTATAGCTCAAGTCAGACAAACAACCCAGGACTATCCTGCCAGTCTGACTGCAGTCTGAAGTGGAGGAGGTTGGAGGAAGTCAGAGGAACTATAGCTCACTGAGCCCTTCTTGCTGGGGCACCTCATGACCATAGATACTTGGCACACAGGGGTTTTCACTTTTGTTCTGCTCTAGTCTTTTCTCCTGCAGACTAACTGTGGCCAGGATGGCAAAAATGTCTCTCCCTGCCTGGCGCAGGAGACTTCCCAGGGCAATGGGAATTCTTCACGGATCAGCTTTGGATAGTTTTTATTTATTTTTTGCTTCTAATAGTTTGGCTCTGCTCTGATCCCAAATGTACTGGACATGATAGTAGCTGGTTAGCATATGTGTGGCACCACAGGACTCAAAACTGGGGGATGCTCTGTAACAGCAATTTTTGAAAAAATCAGAAAGGTTTAAGATTTGGTTTTGTACTGTTGTGAATTAAGTGAAACCAAGCCTTTTATAGAACATTTTCTGGCAAGAAAAGCCTATACAACTGGGCAGTTAAGATACTGAGTGGGGGAGTAGGTAGGAGATTTAGGGTTTGGGGAGGAATTGTGAGGTTTCTTGCAGTGATTGAAAATTCCATTCTAGCTTCCTCAAACCCTGGCTGAGATGGAAAAGAAAAATGTGTGATGGAGAAAAGTGCTGTCGCAGGGTTTTTGGCTAAAATTCAACTTGCCTAAGATTATTGTAAATTTTGTGGGATACAGTCCGAAGACTGTCTTTCCCAGATATATTAAATCTGGATTAAGGGTACCTACTAAGGATCAAAGCTGGAGCTACATAATGAAAAACACTTATGTTATTAACTTGCTCTGCCAATTCAACTATTCAAAAATTTTAATGGGTAAGCCTATAATATGTACCAGGGCTTCTGGATTAGATGTTGTTTGTGAGCATCTCTTGAACTTTACTAAGTCTGTATTTTCAGCTCCTGAAGCAAAGGAAGCATATACTCCAAATTGCTCACCAAAAAAACAACTGCTTGTCCTTGCCCAATCAGGTTCTATATCAAATCGGTATACCAGTGTATGGATTAATGATTCTGGAACCCATGGTTTTATGCCAGGCACGAGTTATACGTATAAATCCTCCTTCCAAAGTCCTGGATCTGAGAAGAGATGTGAGAACTTGTCTTATAATGCTCCATCCATGCACTTACGATAACTTAGCTACTTGTGTCAACAGTCACATTTGCCAGAAAAAGCATACTGCTGAGTTTCTGATTACTTAACTATTTTGCTAAGTGATAGGAAAAATGTGTTTCATTTATTCTGTGGGAAAAGGAAAAGGTCAAGTCAGCTTAAAAGTTGCAAGTAAATACAGAGGATGAAAACGATAATTGTCTTTAACACGTGATTTGTCAGTAAAACTGAGTTGAAACTTACTCTTTAAAGTAGAATCTGGAAAGCAGGCAAAGCTTTGACTTAACCTCTTCCTTATCTATTATTCCCACTTGTCCTGTCTTGTAATAAATTGATTTTGTGTATAAATGGTGTAACAGTTCTTTGCAATAATTTTTCTGCTCATGAATTAATTATTCAGGCTTACCTGTGAGGTTAACATGTACAATTTGGAACAATAAGGAAAAATAACAACATACTGGGGGAAATAGTTCATTTTTTCTTTGTTCACTTGATATGTAAGAACAGAAATTAACTGAATTTAGTCCACAATTTTTTCTTTGCAGAGCTTATGAGCTGCAGAACTGTTTGAGCTACTCCAGCTTTTCTCCTTTTCATAGATTTTAACAGCTTGTTTTTTGCATCCTTGGTATCTGATACAACTCTATCTGCATTTTTATCCATTTTCCCATTTGCCTCCAGGCATAAAAACTAAGTATATATTTGAAAGCTGTTTCCTGTGCAATGACACTTGATAGTTATGTGAATTTGTTTATCATTGTAGTGACTAGGATTGTTCAATTACCTTAAAGATCTGTTGACGTTTTGTCATAAACATTAGTTTTCAGGCATTTCAAGTAGGAAAGTTTTTCAATAACATTGGGACTTCTACTTCATTTAGAGGTTGTCACAAACACTTTTTTAACTTGTGAAAATGTGTTGAGCTTTTAAGATCTGAAGCAGCTTTTCAGTTTTAATTAGAAATGCTTTTAGTTTTAATTTAAAAGTTAATGTTCATTTAGCTTTAGTCTTGAAGACCTTGGGTAGTTCAGAGTTTGTTGTGACTTCCTCTCATATTATATAAACATTTTAGACATGTTATTTCTAAGTTCTCTGTAAAGAGTTTTCTTTCAAAAATAGCTAGAGCAAGTGATAGATTTTTAGGTAGTGATAGGAACACGCCACTTTTCGTATTGCTCTTTTTAGGCTTTCTGAAAGGAAATTTTGCTGAGTTCTGAGGCGCACAGGAAAGATCATTTGTTTGTCCAAGTATTTGCCTGAGAAAGAAATGTGTCTGGGTCATGACAAGATTGCCTCTGTAAGGTTGCTAGTGAATATAGTGAGTGATATCAGTCCCAAGACTGAGCTGGAGAAAATCCCATTGCGAATTCTCTTCCCAGCCCTTCACTTCTGCTTTTCAGCACAACTCCTTTTAGTCAATCCCTACACAGCCACACTAACTCCTCTCTTCTATTTTAGCTGATATCGTGTGACACTACTTTAAATGCTTTTCTGAAGTACAGATAGGTTGAATATACAATTTTCTCTTCTCTGAAAAGTCAGTGCCAGTCAAAGGTATGTTACACCAAATCCTGACACTTCACTCTTGATTGTCTCCTTGATGTTTTTCTGTTGTTTTGTCACATGAGACCCACTCCAACCCTGCAGTTACTTTCTTGAACTGATTTCCAATGGTGGGGCTCCCCTGAGCAAGGGAAGAGTATTTTAACCATATTTTACCATTGCTGAGTGTCTCTGGTGCTGCTTAAGGCTATCTTATGTAGTGACAAAAGCCCCCGAACTCATCCTGTACCCTTACACTGCAGCAGAGCCGACTGTTGTTGTAAAACCCAGTTTGACCTGACGTGATGGATAAGAGGCTGCTCCATGGCAACTATCTCATTTGTTCTTTTTATTTCTTTTCCTGCAATTTAGGTGTATAATAATCCCAAATACATCTACCTACAATCTCAAAGTCCTACAATTTTATCTTTGTGCAGAGGAAAGAAGCTAATATATTTTAGTACTTCTGCTGAATTGGAGTTGTACCTGTGAAACCTACCTTCTGCATGTGCAAGATTAAACTTACAGTTGAGTTGCTACGGCCATGAGAAATGGATTTCTCAAGGCAAAGACATGTTCTTGCCATATCTCTCCTTTGTGGTCATACAAATTGTGCTGCATTCTTTTGGGGCTGGTAGGGAGCTCTTTCAGCGGGTGAAGAGCTTTGCTTGTCTCCATTTTAAATCAGTGTAAGTGGTAAAAACATGGGTGGAGTCAGCAGCTGAAATGGATATCATGTTCCTTTCTACCTCATGTTCTTTAAAAGATAGAAAAATATGCCACTTCAAACCTTGGGTAATAGTCAGTTGAGATCTGTAACACTGCCTCGCATACTGTTGAACCTAATCATTTTCTGCCAAGTGTCCTGTTTGAGAGTGTTGTGCTGAAGTTAATTCAGTTTGTATCAAAAGTAGTAAACAGCTCTGTGACAAAGATGTCAGAACAAAGCCTTCGGGCATGCTTGCTCTTACCCTGGATCCCTCTCAGCAACTGTGCATTTGCTAGGTTTGGCTCAACAAGGGGGATAGGAGCCTTCATGCCTCTCTCTCTCCTTTGCACAATGGACAGGAGAAGGTGGAAAGTATAAAGTCCCTCTAGAGTCTGGGTAACAGCTAATTACAAACTGCTTGGAAGACAAGTTGACAGGTTGTTTGTACTTCCCATCGGCCAGCAGACTGAGCTGGATGTGAGTACAGTTGCATGCATGGTAATTTCTCCAGTGTGAGCCTTCTATAGGTGCTCTGGGATGCTTTTACTGCTAGAGGCATACTGGCTTCATGGCAGCTGTACAGCTGAGCACCTCTCCCCATGGAGAGGCTGCAGGCTGAAATAGTTTAGCTGCTTGTAGTATGAGCTTCTTTTTATAGATTTGGCATGGTTATCCTTCAGATGTTGCTGCGGGTCTCTTTGTGTGCAGTTTGCGTGTAATACTGGGGAGAAAGAAGAGGATGTGTAAGGTCTAATTTGTGCTGTTTTTTGACTTGTGATGGGGAGTAGATGTGAATGAGACATTTGCTCTGAGGTGCCAGGTCTTCTCCTCCTCTCCATGGTCTGAAAGTGTGATTACCTCAAACTGTTTGGGATGATTCCAGTGGCATGTGTTTCCTGGTAAACAATGTTATTGCAATAGCATTTGTGATATCACTTTAAATACCAGTGTAGCTTTGGGCAGCAGTCAATTAAGGTAATTTGCTAAGTTTTTGTAAGGACTGAAAGATTAGCAGTTTGCAGTGCTTTTCCAGTGCCTTGCCCACCATAAGCTCTCAACTTACTTTAATTGGTATGTGGAAAAGAGCATTTGGAGCCAGGTCAGTCCATGATGGATCAGTTTTTAAGGGCTGTGATTTAAATGAGGCTCTGGTTATTCAGCCTTCTGAAACTTGGCAAATGTTTGCTATTAAGAAAAAATTCTAGAATTTTGTAGCAAAGTATCTGGTAGTAATGTCTAGATTTTTTTTCCAGTATGTCAGATTGTTTTCAGTAAGTCTGGTTGTGTGAATGTGACACGCAACTGACTGAAGTTGATGTAATAGCGTAGGTGTTAATATCATCTGTTCTTTATGAGCTGGCAGGTGTCTGTAAATCATTAGTCTCCATCTTTTTAATTGAAAATGAAGTACTGTAATTTAACAGGGTCATAGGAAATAATGACTGAATAAGATATTTTCTAGATTTCTGATCTTTCTTCCTTGCTGTCTTATGGATTCACCTGTAAACAGAATACTAGTTTCTTAACATATGATGTCTCAAACGTAGTAGTACCTCAGCTTAAATTTTTACTTGCATATCTTTATCCTGGTCTGCTTGTGTTTTCATACCAGTTCTTTTATGTGCAAGAAAACCCATTGCAATACCTCTCATACGTTTACTGTTATGTTCTCATTCTTTTCATACTCTAGAAGAAATAGAAATGCCTTTGGCAAACTGGCAAATCCATGCTGAACTTGGCAAGCAGCTATGATATAAGTAAAAAACTTGTTTTATTTGTTCCAATGTGTTTTACAGATGAATTAATGATACTAGGGTTTCCCCTCCTATGCTACCCACAGCTCTCAATACTTTAAACTTCAGAGATTCTAGTCAGCTTCCATGATTTCATGAATGTAATCTTGAGCAGATTGCCCTGGCCGATACAGAAGTAATCCAGAGTAAATTTCATCTATAGTTCTTATTACAGGTGAATTATTATGGTGGCTCAAATGAAACATGTAATTGTCAAATGGGTTCCTTGTGAACAAAAAAAATCTGAGTTTTCACTAAGGACCCGACTCTGGTTTGATTTGTACAGAAAAAAGATCTTTACAAAGTAATAAATGGAAAAGCAGTGGATTGTGGCAAGACGTTCAAGAGTGCTATGAAGATAAGTGTTAAGTGTATTTTCCTTAATGTCTTTTATCAATGATCTGAAAAGTCAAGTAAACAGTGTACTAATTAAACACGCAGATGATGATGCAGAAGCTTTTTTGAATGCATGAGCTGATATGGGAAAAATGCTGAGGTACTTACAGAGCTTTGAAAAGTAGGTAAGAAACAAGAAAAAAGTCAAGATTTATTATGGAAAAACTAGTACAGCTAACATGTTGGGATATTAAAAAATAATTGGGAACTTAATTACCTGATATAGGAAAAATTGGCCTACCTGTGCAGATATGTTTGTTTGTATCTTCCTGAACTAATGGCATTTCCCTGGTGCTGAAGAACGTAAGCATTTTTGGTGCTTTAGTTTCAGAGAATCTAGCATGATCACAAATCTGTATTGGCTTGGAGCAAGGTTTGACATATTAATGCTGGCTGAAGGTAAAACCATTAAAAATTTCAAGTTAACTTTCTGAGTTTGACTCAGAATTTGAAGATTTTTGGCTTGTAATTGCCAGCTTTAGAGGGAGTTTCAAACTGGAAGGTGGATTTTTTTGTTGTTGTTTTCTTCATTTTTTTTAAAGTTGATTCCATTAACTTTTCACTTGGTGTCTGTTGACCCTGGGAAAAGAATTAATCTTTCTGAAAACACCTTGCTTTTGTGATGTTTCTTGCTTATCAACCTACCTAAGACAGAACTTAGGTAGTACAGCCTGTCAGTTGACCAACTTGTGTCCTATGTGTTTGTAATAGTGACACCATGTTTTGTAACCTTAAACAGTTCATTTCAGTCAATGTACAATTTCTCTAAGTTTTTTGGAAGCTGAATGAAATAGTAGCTATTGACATCCTACCTGATAATTTTACAATCATTGAATCGTAGAGTAGTTTGGGTTGGAAGGAACCTCGAAGATCATCTAGTTCCAACCCCCCCTGCCATAAGCAGGGACACCTTCCACTAGACCTGGTTGCTCAAATCCCCATCTAACCTGGCCTTGAATGTTTCCAGGTTTGGAGCATCTACAACCCACCTGGGCAACCTGTTCCGGTGTCTCACCACCCTTACAGAGAACTTCTTTAATAAACACTAGCTCATATCACAGTGAGTCTAGAAGCAATGGTAACATACCAGAAGCCTGACTTTTGTTCTTGTCGGAAATATCAACAATATTAAAAATAAAAATAAAAAAAATAAAAAATAAACAAACAAACAAAATTTACACTGAAATAAATGATAGCTTTTAAAAATTGCAATATTTAATACCTAAAGGATGCAAGTAGTTGATGTTTGATTGTGTATGTAATAACCTGAACTAATCATTATTACAACATACCACTTAAGATGAAGTTGAGAGGAAACAGTTAAAATCAATTAACAATATATTGAATGACCAAAACAGAAATTTTGGATTTATAGTGACTGTTATTCAACCACCTATTAGAACTGAATAAATACGTAGTAAAGTTCCTTGGAAGTGTATAAATTTGCATAAACTCCCTGCAATCTATTGGATCTATTGGTTTCTTTAGTTGTATCACTACATTATGAACTGTGTGAAAACAGACATGCGTAGGGGTACAGTGAAAGTTAAGCTAACCTTACATCTGGAATTCCCTGAACTCTGTGGGTTTGATCATGTAGCATCATTACTTTGTCATTAATGCAATCTTTTACTATTTTTCACATGGGAGGAAAGAAACAGTGAAGCAAAGCTTCAAAGAAAACCTCTGGTGCTTTTTGGAAAAAAAAAGTTCAGAGGGAACCTGACAAATTTTTTAGTGTTAAGAATATTTGGTAGCTACCTCTTGAATTTTGCAGCCAGTGTTGGAAACTGCATTGGAATTTTCCCTGTCTCAGACAGAATAATACTCTACCTAGAAATCTCAAGTATTTATCCCATCTGAACCCAAGGTCAGAGTCTCTGAATTGCCATCCTGGCCTTTGCCACTCCAGTGTATGGAGTGGGATAATAGGCATAATATAGGTGTCATATTATTTGCATAAATGCATTTTGTTCCTGCGGTATGTCCTTTGGCCTTTTGTACTAGATTATAGAGCTCAACTAATCTTTCCCTAAGACTGTGCTGCCAGTTTCCCTAGAAAACTTGAATAGCATGTAAGATCTTAGGGTTCTGAATGTAATCACTAATTCAAATTTTCTGGCTTTTATTGGGCCAACAGCCTGGATTTGTCCTTGGTACAGGTGAACAAGAACATTCTAACTGCAGGAGAACTATGCTTGCTTAAACCAGATCTGAATTTGCCCCAACTATTTTAAATGAACAGTCTGTGATCACTCCTTCATGAATGCAAAGTGCAGTGCTGGATTTGACTAGCTTAAATTTAGCCAAGCCGTTAAAGCTACTAAAAAATAACTTTTTCTTTTCCCCTTCGCATTCCTTGAAAGATTTTCAGTAGTCTGGATTTCTTCTGTCTTCATAATGTCTTTAAACCTCTCCTTTTCTATTCCTTTAGTTAACTTTGTGACAAAATGAAAATAATTTTAGAGCATTTTGGATTTTATTTTATTCCCATGGGCCCCATGACAGTAAAATGCTGGCAATAGTGTGTCTGATTAGACTTTTTGGTTTTTTATCTAATTCCTTAATTCACTGTAATCATATCTTAGTTGCTAACGAGTTGCTAAGAAGGGTGGATTGCCTTCAGAGACCTGTCTGGGAAATGGTCCAGTTCTTTGCTTGCCTATTTTAATCTCAAGTTTGCTGTTACAATTATATAATGTTATAAGATAACACAAGTCAGACACAACAACCCTGCTTTTTTGATTGGAAGACAACTGAACACTCACGCTCTCTGCAGAACAATATCAAATAATATGCTCAGTGCTTTGTATCTCACTGGTCTTTCATTATGTGATCATGTGGATTTCTGCTTTGCTTGCTAAGAGAAAGCAGGATAATAGTGTTGTGCTATGCTGGAAGTTGTGCGAAGATGATGATTAATTTGTTAATCAGGCTGCTGGATTTGATATAGGGCAGCTTGATGAGCCTCTTATAGGCTAAATAAATAAAATGAAATTTTCAAAGGTATTGATTTGGTACATTTTGATTATGGCATAGCAGAGATTGACTAGATGCTGGATAAAATAATGGCATTTTAACTAATTTGTTTTAGGAGAAGAGAGAATAACAAGTCTGATTAAAACAGCAGCACCCAGAGACTGAAATGCATTTTGTCGGAATGCATCTGGCCCTATTACAGAACACATGGGGCACTAGCTATAGCCCATTACCTCAGGTAAAATATGATGTTGTGTATTCTGGGCTGGGCTGTGCCTGGCTGCCTGTTTGGGAAGAGGAAAAAATCCACACCTATTCCCACCCAGTACAGCTGGGCTTTATAATGAACTGCAGATGTAATATTTGGTGGTGTCTGCATGTACAGGCTGCCCAAGTGTAGGGGGTAGGGCCAGATGGTAGAAAGCAAAAGGGCTGGTCTATTTAGGGAAAATGGGAGAAGCGAACAAGTACTTTAGTGTGTATGTATACAAAACTTTTGTCTATTTATCACGGTGTTTCTGTGGGTAACTGAGTATTAAACCTGGTCTCAGTATCGGTGTCTTACTTTGAAAATTGATGAATATGAGGAAAAACTGGAAACAAGATACAGTCAAACACCTTCCCAACATGGGAGTGAGTCAGTAACACTTTTTGGCTCAGAATCCAGGACCTCCCCACTCCAGCCATGAAGCTGCTCCTGCTGGAGATGCAACTGTTGAACTGACAGAGTGATCAAGCACGCACTCATTTATTAAGATGATGAGATTTTGTGTTTTGTCATGGTTTTGTGACATCTGGACTTTCAGGAATTTTTGCTATTTTTGTTTCTTCTTCGTTCTGAACTTGGAGCCTGCGTTTTCATACCACCTCTGAAGTGGTCTGATTCCACGCAACTGCTGAAGTTTTTGAGAAACTGTGATATGTCCCCTTCCTATGCTTTTAAGAAAGAATTTTATCATTCAGGCTTTGTCTAGGTGTTGGGATTTAGGCTGTGAATCTGTTTATTACAAGCAGGCATATATACTGCCAGTGTGTTTTCATATAGTTTTCCTCAACATTCACTGCTTCACATGTCTTGTCTTTGTAGAGTTTATTACTCTGCATATTGCACAATTTCACAAGTTATCCAACCATCAAAAATCCTTTAGAAATAAGTAAAAGTAAAGCTTTTGCCCTGAGAGCAAACTTAGACTTTTTTTTCTCTTACTGTTTAAAAATCTCTAGAACTTTCACAACTCTATCTCGATCTAGTAGTGAAGTAAATATGCCATTTTAATGGCCTTAGCATGTGTTGTCATGTAAGTTAAAACAAAAAATCAGAAATACAATATTCTGGTAATATCTTGAAGACTACCAGCAAAAGAGTTATGTTGACAGAGCTCCAGCTCTTTTATACTGGCTTTCTCCAGTGTATGCTGGGTATTAGGAATTGAAGGTGTCCAGGTTTTGTGCACATAATGATCTCAATTCAGATTAGTAGTTAGTTTGGGCTTCTTATTCCTACTGTTGCAATGCAGGGAACCATGATGTGCTGATCCTCCTTTGCTTTTTCTCTGGGTACTGCAGTGCCTTGGTTTTGTTATGCTTGAGGATTTCAGCGTAGGATGAAAAACAGCAGCAAAAGATGGATGAGGAGGGAAAAGCTTGGCAGAAAATGATGAGGCTTCAGCAGATTCACTATTGATAATGAGCACAAGTGACAAAGGGAAACCTGAAAAATATCTATTTTAAAATAAATAAATGTAAATGTATTTATACTTTCTCAGTTCCAGCTGAGTTCTGTGGTGCAAAAATTTTCTGCTTTGGAAAGTCAGTGACAGTACTAAGAAGTCATTAGCCTGTTTAGAGAAAATGTGTCATTAGCAAAAAATCACTAGACACTTGCAACATTCATTGTTCCTGAAAAACTAATATTAAACAATTTGTAAAGTAAGTTATGTGGCTGGATGAGTTCCATGGTTTTCTACTTATTAATTCTGATGATACTACATTAGGTGCTCTCTTGGCAACACTATAAATATTAAGTAAGGTTGGGTTTTGCCTTGTTTCTTGTCTCTAGGGGATAGATTTATTGCTAATAAGTGTCACTTAGGAAGGTGGACAATATCTTTTGTTTCAGTAGTCATTCAGCAATGCAGCTGCTTATTAGTAGCTCAGTGAGTCAGTGTTTTAAAAAAAGGCTATAAACTTCTTCCCCTCTCCTCTGCCAAGGAAGTCCTGATCTGCCTTTTAGAAATCTTAGTAAATGTAGAAAATTTGGTGTATGTAGAATTGAAGAGAACCCATCTCCCTCAGTGCTGCAAAGGGGATAAGAGGCTCTTCTTAAATGTATTGATGACTATTCCGTGCTCTGAAATGATATAGAAGGACAGTTGATTCTCCAACTTTACAACAACTTTCATGAAATATTTAATGCTTGTCTGATGATTTATTCCTCTCTGCATAATGCAATCTGAAAGAATGGTTTCGTTAATTATTTACATTGTGCTGCTGATGCTATTTCTCTCCAAGTGTTTTCCAGCAATAGTTGTTTCTGCTTATTACCAGGAGAGACTTGAAAAAGGAGATCTTGTCAAGAAAGCAGGATGGTAACTTGTCTCATTTGAATCTGTGTGTGTTTATAATGTGTGTGCTAGGTAGAAACTACCAATGGAGCTGATGCAAGAAAAGAGGGACTTAAAATTACGCTGGAGACCCATGCTCTGAAATTAGAATAAACCCTAGGGCTTGCTAGAGTTTGTGAGTGTGCCTCTTAGGGTTCCTCCTGGCTGTGTTGACAGGATGAGAAGTTGAAAAGGGCAGTTCAGAGAGGAATTGAAAGCAGAACATTAGAGTGTAGAGTGAAGAACATTAAGGAACCTGAGTGAGATGCCTGAGGGAGATGATCCAACATCACTGCAGGACTCTAAACAGCTTGCAAGATAGTTGTGGGTAAGCTTTTCCTCCTGTAATCTTGTTTTAATAAGGTGTTAGTCTGACAGCCAGCAGTGAAGTTGGCAGCAGTGGCAAAGGAGGGAGGGAGGCTGCCAGGGCTTTCTAAGGATGCATGCAAAGAAGGCCTCTGGGTCTTTAGGTCCCATGGGTCTTGCTGTCAGTGATCTCCCTGGCTGCTTGAAACCCACTGAAGTAAATAGAAGAAAAGGAAAGCTGCCAATGCTGACTTCCTGTTGGAGGCTCTGCTTGCTGACTCTGCTGGCTCCAGTCTATGCATGTGGCAGGAGAGCAGTACAGCCCTTCTACCTCCTGCAGAAGCTGTTGGGCTTCTCCCTGCAGCAGCTGGAGCACTGGGCTACTTTAGCACAGCATGGAGTGGCACCTCCAGCTCCATAAGGAGAGGAGCAGGCTGACATTTACATTTCCCTCTTGATCACTCTTGCAAAAGCAACACTCCTAAAGGGGAAGGATGATCCCCAGTTCCTATTTGCCTGGTAAAGGTCAAAGGACATCCAATACACAGTTTCTTAAAGGTGGCATGACAGCTCCTCAGTGTCATGCGGGATAATCAGGTGACCAATGGTAAACTATAATAAAAAACAATCTGGAAACTTTATTTAAGGAGATACATCATGGGGAAAAAACCCCTTGTAAATATAACAGCAGTTATTGAAGACGTAAGTAAGGGGGTTTTGTGGTTTTGTTTTGGTGGGTTTTTTGTTTTTTTGGTCGGTTGTGGGTTTTTTTTAATATTGGAAACAGTGAAACCTGGTTTATAATCACATCAATGCTGTTTAAAGTGGTTTTTAAATTAAGCTCTTTGATATATTCTACCTTAATATGACAAACAGCAAGCAGGTGGGTTTTTTGACTTTGCACATCCTTTAGCTTCCTCAGGGACTGTAATTCAGTCCTATGCAACTTCAAATTATTCCCTGCAGTGTATCTTTCTAGGAAATAGTGGATTCCCCACTCCCTTTTTTTGGTAGGGAGAGGGCAAATAAAATTGTTGTGCAGAGTAGAGGATTTCTCCGGGGTCGCAGAGGTGTGCTGAGTAGGCTAGAATTTGTGTCGTTCTCAGGGAATGGCCTAAGCTAGATTCTTCTCTAGATACAGTGGTAAAAATTAGACGTAATATCAGTTAATTCATTTGCCACTAGGATGAGAAAAGAATAAGGGTCAGCCAGGGAAGCTGGTTAAGCTGCTTAACTGCTGAGTTGGCTCTGATTCACTTGCTGAACAGGTCTCTAACTGCTGGTGCTCAGGGGTATAGTAACATGTCTCGGGATAAGAAATACTCCACTTTGTGAGGTACAACTGCTCCAAGAATAAGAATTATGCAGTGGTTTGTAGGAGACAATGTATAACAATATCTAGTTCCTGTTAGTTGTATGGGAGCTGGATCACTGTATGTGCTTGTTGACTTGTCCAACAGTCAGAATAATCCTACTGACTTTCAGATCAATAGATCATGCATTAGCTCATGACTGAGAGGAGTGCCACGGGTTAATTTGGTGCTTTATTATAAAGCAGCAACAAAAAATATGCTGTAAATTTTCAAAGCTTTGCCTAAGCATGAGTGACTTGTTAGGGTTTGAACTGTGCTGTGGGCCTTGGGAAATCTTCAGCAATGTACCTCCCCCCTCCCCCTCTTTTTTTTTTTTGGTAATCACTGGAGTGTTCTGGGGCAGTTTAGAAACACCATCAATGGGTTTAGTGCCCATCTAGAGCCTTCAGATGCATTCCTAGGGATTTCTGTGCTAAGCCAGTTGGCCCTGGCTTAGTCGGATCAGAGACATACCACGTGTCTGTGAATCTCACATTAGACTAATTTAAATAAACAAATGTATAGGACAATGGGGGATAGGAAAAACAGTGCAGTGTTTTTCAAAGGATTTTGGCATGAGTTGTGGTGCTTCTTTATTCTTTCTAAGAGAATCGAAACTTGTTGCTTGAGGTCTCTCATGAGTTCTTCATACAAGGCTCTTGTGAAATTCCTTTATGCTTTTAGAAATGTGCAGGCTTTCAAATGCTCTAAATCCACAGCACCCTTTCAGTCCCAACTACCTCCATGTGATAAAAGAACCCTGAAAATAGACTGATCTTTATCTCATGGTCCTTATATATAATACAGCCTATGTTCTTAAATAGGTTGTAAAACCAAGCAAAATTAAGTTCTTGGACATCAGTGATCATTGCTCCCATCAGTGCCCACCTATGTCAGTGATTATTGTCAGCAGAGAACTAATACAGACAAACAACTTGCCCATACCTGCTTGTTGTTTATAGGCAGATCCCCTGCTCTGTGCAGCCATCTATTAAAACCTGTTTTGGCAGTGATAAATGGTATGCTCTTCAAAGAGCTGTTGCAGGTGTAATCTGCAGGAGTGTATCTTTGAATTTACTCATACATCTTCACAGAGCAGGTCATGAACATAATTAGTAGAACTGCTTCTTAAGTACAGGCCCATCCTACTGCAGTGTTAACTACAAGTAATACAACTCACTATACTATTGCAGTAGTACATACAAATGTTGTAGTCTTGCTTAAGAAACGAAGCAAGATCATGAATGAGATTCAAGGGTGTATGAAGTCCCAGGAGGAGAAAATGAAACACATTGAACCATGATTTCAAGTTATCTGGATCTTCTAAGACCATTTTCATTACTTCTTAATTTCCTTTGCTGTTTGTTGGATATTGTTTCCTTATCTGGTGTTCTCTCAATTATTAAAACCCAATTACTGTTTGTTTGGTTTTTAAAATTAATTATTTAAAATTCAGAATGAAACGAGATATCAAATAGCTGTGCCCATCACAATAGGTTTTTGGTACCTTATTAAAATTCCCATTAGTTTCTCATACAACCACTAGCCACCTCATTTTCTTGGGAGGAATTAATTTCAAGTTGTGTGCATTTGTATATGAGATGGAGAAAATCTTTTTCTACAGTTCTGTGTGCTGTGGGAACCATTAGACTTGTCCTTTGGTTGAAGGAACTTTTGGCAAGATTTTATTCTGGGTGGCTGCTCAGGTCACTCTGACTTTCAGGAATGGACCTGATTTGCATTAGAATATTTAATTTCCAGTGCTGAATCATTATACTTGTCTGTGCCTGAGAGAAAAGAATTAAAACTTCAGCATAACTCTTTTCTTGCATGTCTTCATTAATTATTTTAGTTTAAGAGTTAATGTGGGCATACTATTACCCTCTGGCTCATCATCTGTTGTGGAATTCTTGAGGGAGTGTGGGTTGTTGGTAGTGTTTGGATTTTTTACCTTGGGGCTCCATGGGAAAATGGTATTTTAAATTTCTTCCTAAGGCATTCAGAATTTAGACTTGTATATCCTTTTAATCATAATCTCTCTTTCCTCTTAAACAGTGGACTGGTTTTAAAGGACATTCTGGTTTCCAGTGCTTCTGTAATGCTTGCCTGGTGGGTTGATGTTACATCATGCAGTACATAGTGGAGTTCCCTGTGTCTCCAGAGGGACACTGAGTTATGCTCCTAAAACCCCTAAGTTTCTCTTAAAAACAAAACAAAAGTGAAAACTGCTTTACTCAGGAAAGCACTCTCGAATCCAACAGGAAGGTGGGGTTAGATGCCAGCTGTGGTTGGTGGAAGAGGTGCTGCTGCAGGACTCACGTACGTAGCTCTGGGCTTGAGCACATATGTGCATGTCCTGCTCCTGGCTGGGGAGCACTGTCAGTGGAGCAAATTCCTGGGTCTGGAGGCTGGGCTGGAACGTGTCCTCTAACACATTCAAGGTGTCTCAGTGTTATTGCTGGTACTGAGTTTGTCTGTCCCAAGTTAGGAGGTAGCCAGGCTGTACATGTTATAGCAGGAAAAGAGGTAGAGGAAAAGGCCAGTACTGTGGTAGGCATTAGAAATGAGTGGCCTGTAGAATAGAGCTTGTTGGACCAGCTTCTCTGTCTGGGACATAAGAGAATAAGTGACCTTTGCTTTGGGAGTGGCTGTTCCCTCATCCTCTGCACATCTGTCTTCCAACAGCAGCCAACATGTCTTCAAAAGTGGTGGTACAGGCAACCTAAATGGGAGGACTGAGCAGGAAACTACCACCCTTTTCCTGCTATGTCAGCATACCCTTGTGCAAGACCACCGACAGTGATTACTTATGATTCTGCAAAACCCATTGGGTGGGTTCTGCACAAATGTAACAAAGGGTAGCCCTAGGAGGGGCTGAGATTTAGCTGAAGGTCAAGTGTGGCCTTTGATGCTGAAAATGAAAGAACCTAGCTTTAATTTCAAATTGAAAAGTGAATTTGATAAGCCTGAGAAATATATTCATTTTTTCAGAACTTGCAAGTTCAAACATGACAAAAAAGGCTATAGCTTACGTGGAGCTACTGAAAGACAAAAGTGCAAACTATTTTTAGTCTTTGAGAGGAGCAACAAGACATCCCTGACAGGACTTTTGTGGACTTCAATATGGCTTGTCTCTCAGCCTGTTAGTTGTTGCTATGATGAGTCCCTTGTTGCAAAGGATGGCAGTTTCACAATGGGGATGCACAAATCAATCACTGGATTACACAAAGTTCTCTTCCTCTTATGGCACAATTCAGAGTCAGTGCTTTTTGCACTGAAATATTTCTGTGCCAAAGGTTATGCTATTTCTATTCAGTCACCTGTGTCTTCCCTCACATTCATGCTCTGCTGCTGGCTTGTCGTAGCAAAGAATGCAAAAGAGTTGGTCAGTGCTGTTCCAGTTTAGTTTGGTTTTGCAATATTTGGACAAACTTTTATCTGAACAAGTGCTAATCCTTTCTTGTTATCATCATTACCTCCCTGGGTAGAGGAAGTCCTAGGGAATTCCTGTGTTGTACTTACCGACCAGTTTATTCTTCGTACTTTACAAGCTACTGGAGACCTCATCTTGGGTGGAAAGCAGAGAGCAGAAAAATAGTTGTCGTCTTGGAGCAAAATCAACAAGTCACTGGGATTACACTTTGAAAAACATGTTGGCACCTCTGGAAATGTGAAAGAGATGGCATTTGCACATTTGTGTCCTTCTGAATGTTTAACCATTGTACAGGATATACAAAAAACAATTATCTGTGTTGATAAGTTCTTCTGCTCTGCAGTTATCAGTGTCGCTGATTTGAGGATCATATCATACATGTCTGAAAAATTAAGAACCTCAGAAAACCTAAAGCTTGATTTTCTAGATCCCAGTCTAGGATCTTGTCAGTAAGAATATACTTTCTCAATGTTTTCCTTAATTGTGTCTGCAATAGCTTTTGACTTGTTTGGCTGATTTCTCAAGGTTGTCTACTTCTTTGGTTCAAAAAGCCTCATCTTCCTTTATGCCACCATGCTGAAATAATATTAGCAGAACAGAACATGTTGGCCGTCAGCTGTTGTATTAATTATCAATTTGCTTTAGTGATATCCCATTGCTAAAACTTTAATTTTGTAATGTGTTACACTAGCTTTTCTTACAAGGCAAATCTTGTAATGATGCAAACAAGTTGGAGCAGAAACTGATGGTCTGCAAGAACTCACAAGTATATGGACAACCATTTGGGAAACGTATACAAATGTGGCTTGTTTAGTGAAACTTTTGGGTTTTTTTGACTGAATTTAAACTTAACATAGACATGAAGGAGGCTGCTTGAGGCGCCGCTGACAGGATGGATTGCTTTAAATTGCTTTTCATTCAAGTGTTATTAAAGGCAAAACCTGGCACAACGAATTTGAAATTAAGGACATTTAGCAGCAGGAACATAGTAGAGAGTCGGGGGGAAAAGGCATTTATAATATAAATGATGATGGGCATGGTATTTGTGTGTAGACAGTGCCACTAATTAATGACTGTGAGGGGCCCAGAACAGGGACTGAGCTCAGAGGAGGACAGAAGTCCAGATGGCAGGCTGTGATCCAGAAGTGCAGGGCATCAGATTGTTACAAGGTGACTGCGAGGTGACAACAGACTTCCCCCCCCCCCCCCGTTAGAACAAATGCTCCTAGAGAAACTTCATAGGGTGGTAGCAATTGGCTGCACAGATATAGGATAGACCTATCTTTGGAGCTAAGCATATGTTCTGCTCTGCTCCCAAGGTTTTGTGACATGGAAGATGTTTAACTGTTTGAAAAGGAAGCCAATGTGAACACAAGTATTATATTTACCTAATGTGCTAGACATTTAGCTGAACATTTTATAGTCTAGGGGTGATACTGTTAATCCTTATGTGAATGTGCAAAGAAACCTGTAGCCGCTGCGCAGGGGAGAGTGTTAGTGCACAGAGGGTGGTGCGGAGGCCAAGGAGCCCCCTCCGGTGGGCATGTGGGCTGCATCTTCTGGGGCAGCATGCACCATCTGGAAAAAAATGGACTGTTTGCTGTTCTTGACCTCTACTTGCAAAGCTTTTTTCATCTTATAGTGTGCATCTTGTGTGCACTGTTCATCTCTCTGGGCCTAATGTATCTCAGTACATTGCTGTCAAGCACTGTATTTCTTAGGTAAGTAATCCCATGTGTTTTGGCAACCTTACCACTTTGAGAATTATGACACTACAAGGAAAACGTGCAGGACAAAGCCATAGGATGGGGCACAATTAGGATGATGCATATAATTTTCCAATAATCAGTGAAATGTTGAAGTTTTATAAGTCTAATTATTTATGACATATATCAGTTTTTGGTATTAAGTCAAAAACTCTTGAGAGAAGGTGAAGTATTGCTGTAGTGTGTGAAGTTTCAGTATCCAAATAGTTCTTTGAGCTGATCTGTGTGCAAAATATGAATGTGTAGCAACCTTGTAAATAACCAGGAAGAAAGACTACAGAATGTATCTTACTGCTAATACCACTTGACAGGTCGGTAGGTGTTTCAGCCTGTATGCTGGTTGTAGAAGGGTATCTGTTAATGGTTGATATTGATTTGTCCTATCTAAAACTAAATTGTAGGCTCTAAATGTGAGATGAGACTTCTCAGGCCATATTGAATTTTAAATTGGAATTCTCAATTTCTTTCACCTTATCTTTTGTGATTCTGTAATAAGATATGTCTTTCAGACTTGAGAGATTAATTTTTTGACGTTTAGGGTCTATATTCACTGTTCAGCTTTGCTGTGTTAAGGGGAGAAACTTGCACCGCAAATTCAGGCCTGGGCTGCTAGCTGGGGACAAACTTTAACTGCTACCAGTGTATCACACTATCAGACTGGTAGGGGTTGGACAGGACCTCTGGAGGTCATGTAGTTCAACCACCCTGCCAAAGCAGGTTCACCTAGATCAGTTTGCACAGGAATGCATATTACCCAAGAATAATTCATAGTGTATTATATGAGATGACTGTTGTTGCCTATGATTAGAAGAATACTTGTGAATGATTTTTCTTGTTGTTGTTCTT
>JAVSBS010010373.1:0-17595 GCA_033124195.1 Coracias cyanogaster
AAGGAAAGGAAAGGAAAGGAAAGGAAAGGAAAGGAAAGGAAAGGAAAGGAAAGGAAAGGAAAGGAAAGGAAAGGAAATTTAAGTTTCTGTTCCTGCAGCCCTGGCATCACCACAGAAGTCATTCCTGGATTCAACTCTGATCAAACTTCTTTAGTGGATGTTTGAGACATCAACTCTAATTCCACTCAACTGTCACAACCTGATCTTAGAGAAGATATTTCTGCATTTCAGCTTTATTCTCAGCCTGCTATTGACTGACTGCCATAAGGCTGATTACAGCAAAAGGTGTAAGACAGCCTGATAGTTCTGCCGTGAGCATCAAGACCCTGCTTCAGTGGTGACAGGCTTTCCCATTCCTCTGTTGAAGGCTCCTTGAAGTCTTCCTTGCTGTATCACAACCACATACATAAGCTTGACACTCATTTTGGGGCAAAGTGGGTGACAGAGGGCAGATCTTCTCAAAGACTGGGACGGAAACAAGTATGTGAATGCCCTGTATCTTTGAGTGTCCTAAATGGGTATTTGTGACAGGGGTTCATGCTAAAACACACAGTGTTCAGCATGCATTATAAATAGCTTTGGGATACTTTGCAGATAAAGGAGTAAAAATACAGTGGAGTACTTCAGTCTGAGTGGTTTCCACTGAAGCGTCCCTTGATCTTTCAGGAGCTGGATGTTTCATATATTTTCCCCATGCTTCTTCAGTGTCCTGTTAATTAGTTCTTCAGTATTTACCTCTATTTTTCCTCATATTTCCTTAACTTCACTCCTTCTCTTACATCCTTCAAACTCTTCCACTCTTAACTTCTGGTTCCTACTTCCTACATTTTTTTATCTGGGACATTCATCTTCCTGATGTATCCTTTCACCTTTGTTGTTCAGCTAGACCCATTTCAAACTGTACTCTATCCCCTCCCTCTACTACAGTGATTAAGGAACCGTGACCATCCATCCACTACATTTATTTTTACTCCAACAGTTAGTGGAGGAGATGGTGATCAAATTGCTCAGAGAAGTCTGCATACAATTTTGCTTTGAAATGTGTTACAAGAACACTTAATGAGATCAAAGAAGTTTGAAGATTGAATAAACCTGGCTTGTAAAATCAAGATTTATAAAAGTAGCTATTCTTACGTTTGTAAGTTTCCAAGCCAGATGCTATATTTTCACCGCTTAGCCCCTTGCATGCTCATTCACACCTGTAAACAGAATAGCCAAAATAATATTAAACAACATTATTCCACATCCATTTTGGAGCCCTGAAAATCATTACATGGTGGCATTAAAATGTTTGCATATGGACATTTGCATTTTGCACAAAGATGTGTTTGCATACCAACTGATAAAAAATTGCTAAAAGCAAAACTTTAGCATAAAGAAAGTGCCTTCATACCATATACTAGAGAGGCAACAGAATGTAGCATTTCCACAATGTCTAAACAAAGTATGTGCTCAGAATACTGATGTCACCCTGGAAATTAGCAGAATTTTAAGGCATGCCAAACTTATTTCAAGGTTCTTAGCAGAGTTAATAGGAACACGGAAAACTCGTTGTGTAAGGATCAATAATTAAGATGAAACCAGCACTTTATTGATCATAGGCCACTCTATTCTATTAAACAATAAAACTAATTAATTCAATAAGATTAATGTCAGAGAGTGCTGAAGACAAACCATCCTGTTGGAGATTTTGACTTTACTACCACATCTGCTCAAAGGTCACACTGCTCTCAACCTGCACACAGTCTGTGTGCACTGCTGTGCACTGTGAAAATCTATTTCAAAATCTCTGAGATGATCAGTATAAAAATATCTTACTCAATATTTCAAATCTAGTAATTAAAACATTTTTATGCTCTTCTTTAAGCAAGGATATTACCTTCCTCTTAGGGAGATACTTGGGCTCCTTAACAGTCTTTATCCAGTATATCTATCACTAAGAATTATCCTCATGATGATGTTCTTAACTACATATATTCATTATTTAATAAAGTAGCTATTTTTATGGTGGAAATGATCTGGACATGACAAATAAATTATTCAGAATCATAAGTATATTGTCATTGACACCAGGTGTGAGTTAATATTTTTAAATTAGTCTACTAGCATTTTTGACAGATCAGGCATATGTTTTGTAAACTTTTTGCTTACTTTGCTATTTTTACCAATTCATTAGTTTCTGTTACTAGGATGCATCGCAGAATTGAAGAAGCATCTAATAGTAGCTGTAATATTTAACTCATTCCTTAATTGCATTCAATTATAAAATTAATGTTTATTATTTCAAAATAACTCAAGAATCATGATCTTAAATTAGAAACTAGGAAATCTTTTAAAGGTGACAGCAGAATAAAAAAAATAAGCTTAACTGAAATTTTTCCTTATATCATTTTGCACATAGAGGTTATCCTTTATGCTATCTTATGTATCTACTTAGTTTTGCAACTGAAAAAAAAATCACTTTTGTATTTACTTAGAGTAGTAGGATTAATACTAAAACCAGTAAAGGATAAGAGAAGGCTTGGCCTTATTGACCTACTCCTACCACAATGGAACATAATCAAAGATGAGATTTACAGTAGAGCTGCTGGATCAGTAGTACTAGACTTTCTGGTGTTCTTGCTGGCCTACTGCTATGTCAATATTGTCTATGTGCACGGCATCTAAGAGAAAACTGGGACAGGTTGTCTCATTTCCTAGCACTCTCTAGTGTAAACTGGGCACCTGAAAATTTTGTAAAAAGTACACCTAAGACTATTCTGTGTCCCAGGTCTCTTGCCTTGATCCTGAGGCATAATTACTATGTCTTGAAGTTTCCTAGAACTAAGTGACAGCAAAAACAATAAGGCATTATTTAGGTGTGCCAGAGAAATACTTTTAAGGTGACATCCCAGATATGTGTAGAGAAGTGTGGGGCACACTACAAAGAGTTGTGAGGGTCTTGGAAATGTGCAAGATGTTCTGGGATTTTGAAGGATTATCCGTCACAGAAATAGCAAAAATTAACCTTAGCAGTTAATAGACAGCTCTCCTGTCCATTGTGCCAATCCCAATGAAGATTGTGAGTGAACTAACATTCATGCAGTGTGGATAAGGAAAGGGTATCCTTGATCAAAACTAGGAATAAGTTCTATTAGCAGTATTGGCACCTCCGCAGATGGAAGTGTGAATTTCTGAAACAAGCGGAAAAAGGGGAGAGGAATCAGGAAGTAGTGGAAAAGTACTCAGGGAGCCAATAAGATCATGGAGGAAAAGGGAAGACAACTTTCCCAATTGTTTCACTGTCTTTCTACTTGCCTAGTTCTTTGCCCATCTTCTGCTTGTATTATTAAAAAATATGTATCCATGACTATTGAAAAATTGCCAGCTATTTGAGAGAGATTCCTATGTAACACATTTATCATCCTGCTACTGTGACAGCTATAGGAGTGTCTGTTCATTAGTATTTAAATCAGTTCATAAATATTTCACTCTAAAATCCAGTTTAAATAAGCCTTACATCTGGTCACTGCAATGCTGTGGTTTAACGTCTGTTGTAAGCCTTAATTCTAGCCTGATATAATGCTATTGTATAGTCATACAATTTCATAAGGGCACTTACACAATAAAACAGGGATTTAATGGAGCACTTTATCTTTTTGCAATTTTTAGTTTCAGCTGACCATAGCAAGTGAAGCTAAAGGTTGTATAATATGGCACATCTCCCTCTGGCAGAATAACTCCTTTGCATAGAAAAGTTCTCCATTTCAAGAAAAGGATGTGATTTTTTGAAAAGTCTTAGCTAAGATTTTTCCTAAGAAATGGGAATGTATATAATGCATTCCTCTAATTTTCTTCCAGTTCCTCTCTTCCATTTAATTTTTAATGTTTTTAGTTATGACTGTGGAGGTGTTGGAATAATGTGAGAGTAATGTCATTTTCAAAGCACAGTAAATCTTAAGGAGAAGCAGATACAAGTAAAAACCGATATTTTAGGTCAGTACAGAAACTCAGAAATTGAATATAAAAGTAGAGACTTTATCTTATATTTCCACATTATTCTGTATTAACCACCACTAGAACCTATTCCACCCAAATACCTCAATCTCCATAATTTTCTCATTGTGTATAAGCTTTGGAAAAAATGAAATAATGGGAGGACTCTGAATTTGTCAAATAAGGATTAGGAAAAGAGAATAGAGAATTGGCACCATTTTTCATTAGCACTCATATCTATGCAACTTGTTCCTACAAAAGAGCATGGTAGGGAAAAAACAGTGGTATAGAATGGTAGTAGCCATCCCACTTTACAGAGGACAAACATATCAGCAGAATGCTCTCAGGTGTTTGCCTTTCATCTCTGTCCATTATTGCACATTACAGCATCCCAAATCTAGTGATTCTCTCTAGGAAACTCAGACTTGTTTGTCTTTGTTTAACGTGGGCTACAGAGCATTATGCTAATGTAAATTTAGTGTACTAATACCAATACAGTGTAATAGTCATGTAATAATAATACTCTGTATTTAATGGAAAGCTTTCATGTAAAAATCTTAGGTAATTTTAAAACATGAATTCAGTAACACTTTTGTGAACAGACAAGGAAAACAAAGCACAGAAAGGGGCAACTCTCCCACCAGTGTATACAGTTTATTTTCTCTGACACCATCTATCAAAAAAATTAAATGTTCAATATAAGCTCAGAGCCTAGGATTCTTCTATAATCAAGACAGAAAGAAACACTCTGAGAGGGTGTTATACTATGTATACACAGGTTAGGCACACATTCTATGATGGGTCTTCCTTCATCACCTATAGCTAGAGATAGGTAGGTATCTTTAAGGTGGAAATAGTTAAGTAATATGGATCTCATCTTCAGTATCTATATGGCAAGCTTATAAGATCTTTATTTCCTATCTTTTTTTCTCCAACTACTAAAGAAAATAGTCAGCTAATCATGTTGCTCACCTAGGCTTTTCACTGTCAGGCTCTATTGTACTATTAGCATAACTATAGAAATGTAATGCTAGAAGACAGCACCAGGTATTTGTAAATGGCTTCTGAAATGGTTGGGACAGATTTCCAATTGCTTGAAGTCATCCTCTGGGAAAATATTTTGAAATTATTCAGTGCTATTATAGGCTAGATTTTTATTGTCTAATATTTCAAAATTGCTAGATATCCAATCTGCTGAAGTCTTCTGAAAACAGACCACTTATTCTGATGTTAAAAGTGGGAGATGACTTCCAGGGAAATTCTGGTGAAGAATGTTCATGCTGAGCTCTTTTTAAAATACCATAGATTAAGAATAATGAAGGAATAATGTAGCTGAAAATACTCAGAGCCATGAACAACCAGTGTTTCTGATTTGTGAAACCACCCTTGTTGAAAGATGAAGTCTCTTGTGATCTGTTTTACTTTCAAATAAACTCAACATGCCAAAGTTATCAATGTCCTTTCCAGTATAATTCTCTTTTGCTTGGATACTAACATAGTTTTGGTGCATTAACTTTCCAGCTGAATGGCTGGAATTTGGTGGTTTAATTGCCGCTTGCTCCATGGTTTAGTAGATAAACTCAGCAGCTGTTGCCTTTTGTTGGATGTGGTTTGGAGAATCTGTGGATACTTCAGTCTTTTTTTTGAAAGCCAAAACATTTTGACCCAGCTGCAGTATGAAAATGAGCTGGCAAATCTTCTTTTCAAGCAAATATATCCAATTCATTGAAACTCTGCTTACAATATGTTTGAGACTAGATGCTGAAACAGCAGAAACATATGATGAATAGCAGGCCAAGAACAAATAACTATGAGTAGTAATGTTTTTCTTAATATTGCTCGAGAAGCTACACTTTCTACCAAGACTTTGCCTATTATGAATTCTCTACTGAAGCTGTTCCCTTGAGGGAGAATTCTGATATTAAACCTGTCTTGTCAGATATCAGTAGATACTTACTTTTGCAGAACTGTTTAAGAAGTGAAAATAAAAGCACTATGATAACACAGTAACCATGAAAGAAACCATGAGAGAAAGCATGCCATTTGTCTGTTTAGAGAAATGTACATGTACTTCACTTAGATGCAGACTTAAAAGTATTTATGAATGACCTAGTACACAGAGTGATAAACATTACACAAGTATTCTTCTGCATAAGAAAACACTCATCATCTTTTCTAAAAACTAAAGATGTAGACAAATTTCATGACCTGTGTAGTACTTCTAAATGCATTGTGTGGAAACCTCTTGGCTATCAGAATGCACCTCAGTTCTACAATCAGTATTGAACATCTGTGGGTCCTAAAATATGTTACAAACCTGAAAGCATTTTTTGCATAAGATGCAGAATCTTACAAGGGATGTATAGATTTAAGAAGTTAATTTAGTACATTACTTGCACCACTGAGGTCAATGAGTGTTTCATTACTGAGTCAGTAAGGATTCACCATCTGCTTGCTGAGCTGTTCCCATTAAATATAATTAGAGGAATCTTGCCATTACTTGGGACTCATGACAGATTACCTTGTGCCCTGAAGTACAGTCTTTACAGGATAAAAACTGAATGCCAGGTTTACAAATTTCTGTGTTTCTGCTGAGTTACGGAACCATAACCTGTGATGTAAATAGGTACAATAAAAGTTGGGTAATAAGCAGCTTAAGCTCCTATAAAAATAATTTGATAAGAGTAGAGGACTTCAGAACAAGAGCTGACCACACACTTGATACCTCTTTTGAGTACAAATAACTGGACATGAGGGGAAGGAATTGTAAAATAAGCATTTTAGTCTCGTGTAAATTCCTACCTCTGAATGTATTTGAGACTAAGTCTTCAAGGCACAGAGGGATGAAATATGCAGGGAAATGGCAGCCCCAGCTGGTGAGCTCTTCAACCAACATCTATTGCTTGGCATAGATTAACCTTTGAGCTTGTCTCTCATACTCTTAACAGTTTAATTTTGCCTATACTTCTGAACAAATCAGGCCCAGATGGCAAAACTGCAGTTTCAGTTTGTGCTGTGGCCTTCCTCCAAAGTTCTTGTAAAGGAGGCAATACATTAGAATGCAGTTTAGTAAAATATACACTTAAAACCAAAGAACTGATAGGAGATCTGAAGCCTTGCAAACCTTTATTATGTGCTGTTACATTAAGTTCCAGCATGAGTTTCTATACTGTTCCTGGGAATAAATGTATAAAAAGGTCCATACAAACCTGAAGTGGATTCAAATTTATAGCACAGACATATTTAAGAACAGACCGTAGAGGATTTATATGAAGATGATGGATGTCAGAATAAAAAAGAATATCTAGTTTATTGCTTGAAAAACTGGATAAAAAGAGTCTCTGTATGAAACTGTAATGACAAACTAAACATTTTATTGTTTTGGAAAGGCATACATTCAAAAATTTGAGGTTCAAGACCTTACAGATGGCATCTGTTAGGGCTCTGCTGCCAAATATGTAATACAAGTCCCCAAGTTCAAGTGAGATTTGTACAGAAATAATGTTGATCTTTTTTTTCTTTCTGAGGGACAGATTAAAGTAACAATATTTCTTTTCATAAAAATTGAGTGAAAGTATGCCACAGCCTCACAATTCTGAATAGAAGGAAATAATCAAGAGAGGAAAATAGAAAATAGTAAAAGAAAAAGAAGGCATCCTGATAAAAAGGGTTTTTTATGACCAGTTGCATGACTTAAAATCATCCAGACTGTATAGTTTAGGCTAATACTGTTAAAAAAGAGAATGAAATATTATTTTCGCTAAAGAACAAGAACACAGATAGAAATAGCATTTTGATCAAGAGATACACTTCCACAAAATGACGCCTATGCCTTTCCTTCAAAGATTCCCCAAAATATTGTTCTAGTAAGATTTTGTTTGTTTACATAATCATCAAACAAATTTCTGGGTTCTTACTTGCCAGGAGCTCATTTAATGGTGAATTCTCACTACCCACAACTTACTAACCTTCCCTTTGTAGTTCTACTACATGAAAAATTGTTTTAGTCAAAACTTTTCTATTTAATCTGTTATGTGTTTCATTTCACAAAAGAAATACTATTCAGGTTTTGGACTTCATAGTCAGTCTGAAGTAATTTATTTTGTCTGTTATATGAAATGTCACACACAGAGTGAAAATCTGGCTGCACTGAACTTAATATAAGTAATTTCTATTAATCTTCATAGGGGCAAGATTTTGTCCATAGTCATCAGTAAAGATGTCAATATTTACTAACAGTTACAGTACATCTTTTGTTATTATTATTATTATTTAGAACAAGAAATAGCTGAACTATCTTTGCTAAATGTGAAAATTGTTGGCAAATGCTGAGATTTTATTAGTGACTCCTACATTGATCATGTAAAACTACTACACATATTGATTCTTTGGTTAATTGTTTTATCCTCCTCAGCAATGACTGGGACAAACTTCTGGTTATGTTTTACTTTGAAAGCTCAATTAAATTAGTGACAATGAATACTTGTCACTAATGCAATGGATACTGAATAGTTTTAAAGCCTGAAAAATGACATTGCATTATACTTTTCATTTTGATCTTAACAAAGTTTTTCTTGATTATCATAATTTTTCTGCTACTCAGTAACATTTTTCTTTGGTCATTCTGAGATTATGAATGGTTTGAAAAATAGTAGATGACATGTATTGACCTGACAGTGGTTCAAGTACTTCAATTATAAATATACATTAATATGTCATATTGCAATAACTAATTACATTGAAACTTGTTGATTAATTATCCCACAAGAATTCTACACTGTGGTATTCTCACAAGGTGACATATGCAAGTGCAGACCTGACAATTTGATGAGGAAATTTGAGGAAAGTGGCTTGTAAGGAGGACCTTTAGTATCAAATAGTTGCCCTGAACAAGTAAGTATGAATGTTTGAGTGTTCTGTATCATCATGAGATTGACGTCCTCCCATTTTGTTGCCCTAAACCTTGTTTTCTCATTCTTGTAAATCCTTCCAAACTTGGGAAATGCAATATCTATCCCCACTAGTCCTCCCAAAAGCTGCACCTCACAGCAAACAACCAGCAAACATTTATGTTTCAGGAAAGAGAATAAGCATACAATTAACCCTTGACACTGTTAAGGTACTGTCACTATGTGTTTACACCATTAAGTTCAAGAATCTGATAAATAATCTTTCTGTCATAGTGATCTAGTATATAAAAGAGAGCTTGTTGATCTAATCCTTGCTTCTGTGCTTATTATATCATAGGATATGTTCACAGTCATCGTACTTTTGCTTTTAGACATTAATATTCAATGGAGCATTTTTTAAAAAACCTCAACTGTTGTATGACTTTTGCAAAGACAGAACCAGTGAATGCACTTTTTTTTTGCCAAATAAGTGTGAATTAATAGTGATGATAGCAATTAAAACAATATATTAGTGTATGTGTGTATTATGCAAAACCTCTATTGATTGAATTAGAAATGCTATGTACAACTATATATAAATAGAACCCCAGTGATTAATGTGTGCAATCACAATGCAATAACAAAGTAAAATCACATCAACACAGTATGATAATTTTTTAATAATGTGTATTACAAGAAAAGTGATCAAGCTACTGTAAAAAATATTTATTTAGTGAACATTTTTGCTTGTATTTAGTAGTATTAACAGCTTAAGGAGTCAATGTTCATACCTTTTGTAGGGAAAAAATGATTCTAAAATCAGTAACATTTTTTTGGTCATTTAGCAAATAAAAAAAAAAAAATCATACTTGTACCAAACATCGTAATACATAATTTCTCTATATGATTGAAAGCCAAATTAAAACAAGAATTTTCTGTAGCTTACCAAAGACATATAGAATAAAACCATATCAGTAATATAATTTCAGGTGAGGAGTAAAAATTCAAGATCAGGAAAAACTGAAGGAAGAAGGAAAGGAGAACACAGATTGGGGTTATAGATGTTCTGTCCTGGACATTGATGAAACAGTCATTACAGACAGAGATGGCATCCTGTGAAGAGATGAATTACTGCTGCTGCTGCTACTTCACTGAAGGTGCTTTGAAATGGAAATAACAGGCTTGAATGTCCTGACCAGGCAAGGTTGTATGCAGAAATCAGAGCTGTACTTGGCAAACGATAAGAAAAATTGCAATCAAAGCTGGATGAGAGAAGTGCAACATGGATGTCCACAGAAGAATCAGAAGTAGGCAAGTTGGCAAGGATTTAGAAATGAAAATGTTCAAAGGCACAAATGTATTGTCTTTGTTAGAAAGAGTCCAAACTTAATCCTTAGCACAGGACTGCGCATAAAATGTATTTACTGATATAATCAAATTTGGATTTTTTTTGCAGGTGCAATATTTGGGTCAACCGGCTTTTATTTGAAGGATATGCTATTAGACTGGATGAAACCTTTCTGAGTCACAGAGAAATGAACAGGGAAGCAGGAAGGGGAGAGTTATGTCCCGGGCAACGAGGATGATGACTCAAGTTCTCTAATTCCCAGGTCAGGATTAAGGTGAAATGACAGCAGAGATCCTTCAATTCACAAAACACAACTTTGTTCACTAACAACAAAATTGATGTGATAAGAAAATGACTTTAGGTACTCACAACAGTATTGGCACGGTAAGAAAGTAGCTTTAGGTGCTCATAACAGTACTGGCAAAAAAGCAAATCAATGGACCTTGCAATATAACCATTTATGTTAGCAGAAGGGAAAGAGAGAAAAGGAGAGAGAAAGACAGATATCACCAGTCCTGCGTCTACTGCTGGTTCAGGAAGCCTAGATGTCCAGTTCCCTTATATAGGCAGCCTCTGGGCAGACATTCGGACCCTTATGTTAATTAGATATGCACAGTCTGTGCTTCCAGAATCTTCTTGGAAATGTGTTTGTGGGCTTTCATGTGCAACCTGTATCTCTAGAATCTTCTTTTCAAAATACATGCATTGTGAAACCAATTGTCTTTTTCCCACCAGCTCCTTTCAGGGTAAACTTGGTCACAGGGAAGTGCTGCCACTGCTCTGCGGGGCTGCTCTTCTACCATCTTCCTGCTCCTGAAACTCTGGTGTCACCATAAAAGTCATCCCCCGGATTCAACCCTGACCAAACTTCTTTAGTGAATGTTTGAAATATCAACTCCAATTCCATTGGACCTCCTTCAGGCACCGAGTAGCTGAAACCACTGAAGGCTCTGGTTTGAAAAAAAGCAGACCTGAAGTACAAGCAAGGCATGGGTGGGAAAAATATTTCAGCAGTTCTTTTGGGGAAATCCTGTGGAACTTCAAACTGTATAGTAGATCAAAACTGAAGAGAGGGTACCAAGTATAACACGAGCAACTGTTGGTGCCATACTAGAAAAAGGGCAAAGAAGAGATTTAGACCAGATGTAGATTGACTTTTTTTCCCAATAAGGAATGGACATCTGAGTGAAAGAAAACATTTTTTGGGGTTTTGAGTCCTCTTTTGAGGAAACGGCCATTTTTAAAATGTTTTCATCTACATGGCCTCAAAATGTGGCTAACAATTTTGGTCAGAATACAGAATGGTACCATATGTTCATTCTGTGGCAATTTTGTTAAAATAGCTATCTTTCAACAGAAATATTAAAAAGAGTATTAAGTATAAATGATGACAAAACAGCTGTTACTTTACTTTTATAATATGTTTATAATAAGGTTATGACATTAGCAGGTTCGGAATGTTTCCTCTTTCAATTAAAATCCCTTTTTTACAAAACACAAGAAATCTATCAGGCCTCATTAGTTTCCTACAACTCTTGTTTGCAATTTATTTGAAAAAGTATTAGTTTGGAAATTTTTTAATCTGAGTGCTAAAATTGTGTTACTGACCTGTTGAAAGTGGCAGACACACAGCAGTTTTCAGACTAAATTTAAGCCATCTTGGAAATGCAGAATAAATCTTAAGAGGGTGAAAGAAAATCAGGTAAAGCCTTTGCCTTCTCCCTTCCCACTTTTCCTCTCTGTTTTCTCCATTTCCAATCTCAGAAAGTTTCAGCTTCCTTGACAGTTTGGAAAACATGTTCTTGAAGGCCCTGGCGGACAGGGTCAAAAGGCACAAGCTGCTAAGGGCTGTGTGCACACAAAATGTTGGGAAGAAGTCTACCACCTCCTTGCACCTTCCTTTACACCTGCAAAGCAAGCCAGACTGTGTGAGGGTGGCATAGTCTAATCTGTTTGTGTGAGATGGTGTGAAGAGCCCAGTTGCCTAGGCTAGGGCAAGGCAGATGAGCAGGGATGGGGCAGACTGGGGGATGGATGAGGTTACGTAGGGGAATGGGGACTCCTCTGAGCCAACCCTGCTGGAAAAGTGAATGAGCACAGACAGGGAAGGAGTCCTTGCAGAAATCCAGAGTTCAGAGGTTTATGTGGATGTGTGTGGCTGGGTCCCTTCCCAATCTGAGAAAGGGCTTAACTGAATAGCTTTCTCTGTGTGTATGTGTGTGTACCTTCTCTTTTTATGATGGGGAATGGAGAAGGGGAGGTCAATGTATTATTATCTTTAAGGTTATGAGTTAGGGATGTAGATATTTCAGGTATCTAAGTATTTCAGAGAGGACAGGGAAAGGAAGAAGTGAGGGAGAGAGCAAAATACTGCTAAAAGAGGAATTGTCAAAAAAGGTTGAGTCCTGGCACTACAGACCACTAGCATAGATTTTTCTGAAGTGTATCTATGCAAAGTAGAGATAAATGTTAACATTTTGATGGGTTGTGACAAGTTTCACAAAATTACAGAATCGCAGATTTATTGAGGCTGGAATAGACCTCCAAGATCATCAAGTCCAGCCTATGACCCAACACCATGGACATGAGGCACCAATGTTCAATGGCAGCCCAGAAGGCCAATCACATCCTGGGATGCATCAAAAGAAGTGTGGCCAGCAGATCAAGAGAGGTGATTCTGCCCTGGTGAGACCTCACCTGGAGTCTATGACTCTATGATTCATTCATACGGTGGTATTTTAAGTTTCTGCGAGTATATAAGCCCCTGTATCTGTGTGCATCAACACCAATATTATTCCAAAAATACTACCATCAAACAATTTTAACATTCATGATCAATTTTCCCCTAGATTTTCAGTGTGAAAACTTCTCTCCTTTTCTATAGTCAGGAAGACAAAAATATTTCTGATTCAACACATTTTCAGTTGATATCACTCAAGACTATTTAAACGTGTAGCTATCCCCATTTCAGGTCAGAATATGAGCCACTCATTTTTCTATATAGTAACCTGGAGAAAAATCAAATCTCATCATACCTTTCTATTTAGACAGATACAATTGGGTCATTTATATTCCATGCTATTAAAGTGGAAACCTTAAGAAAATGCAAAGAAACTACATTTAACAAAGATCTTCTAAGATTCTTTGCTTTACAACTTTTGTTTTCTCGGTGCTCCTACTCAGGAAAGAGTGAGGTGATTTAAATTTTCATTTCTTTTTAGTGATTTTTCTTCTTAATTACAAAGAAGAAAATTTTTTTCTTGGAGTACTAATTGTGTGGAGGACATAAGGAAAAAAAGGTTGCTTATGTACCTCTTCATGTTTTGCACATAGATCATACTATATTTTGTGGTTTCTTCCTTTTTTTATGTACATAGACATCCTTTTATGGTCATCAAAGAAGAAAAAGGGCAAACTATGGTAAGATAAATTAATCCTGAATGATTCAATTTACTGAGTGCAGTGCTCATTCTAGCTGAAAGCTCTCAACTGTAGTATAAACTGGTGGTTTATTTCTATATTAGAATTATCCCTCCACAATTTAATCCAATATGTAAGATAACCTATTGTGAATGAATGGATAATACAATAATGAGAAAAAGTACTAAAAAAAGAATCCTTTAGAAAGAACAACATTTTTATTTTATTGTACCTGTACAAAAAGGGTAGATTAAAGCAATTTGTGAGATAAATCCACTCTGGCATTACAAGAACAATGGAAGCACCAAAGCTTTCCTGTATGGAACTTCTCTTTGTAATCTCATAAATTTTTTCTATAGCAAGAAGATTTGAAAGTTAGTGTGCAAATTTCTGCTGTACTTGAACCACTGTGTCTTGTAGATGGCACTTCTAAATTATGTCTGTATGAAGATTTAACTCTTGAGGTGCTGTAGATAAGGACGAAAAGGAAGTAGAGAGAAAAAAGAGGAACATAAGGTTTTAAAAAATTATGTAACATAAAAAACATTAAAAATAAACATGTTGGAAGATATCATTAAGGAGAAATTGTACCTAGTTCTCTCCCCTTATCTTTTCATTGTACTGATAAGAACCGACAGAAGTACCATTAAATGGGACACATCTGGATTCCACCACAAACGTCTGTGATGCATGTGAACTTTCACTAGGGGAATTCAAACAGCCTTATTGAAGTGAGTTTTGTTGCCTCTGTATGACGTATAAATAAGTGGAGGAACATGAGGGCAGAATTCAGCGAGGGCATATTCAAAGTGATTGTTATCTGTGAAATTACTTAAGGAAAGGGCAACTCAGACTTACTTCTTTGGGACAGGTATGGAGAAAAACATTAGGTTTTTACCTCTCAATATTACTTCAGTTTAAGATGCTCACACCAGCCTCTTCCTTACTCCCTTACTCATGATATATTCTTGACTAATGTTCACCTGCTAAAAGGCATTTTGAAAATATTATTGCATCTCAAGTTCATCAATAAACATTCTGTAATATTGTCTTTGCAGTCTTGATTGGCAGATAATCATACCACCCCCTCAATTACACAAAAATGAAATTGTTTTTCCTTAGACATTTTTAAAATCCATGTCATCACTGAATTAGAAAATTAAATAAATTATTTCAATAAAACTAGATTACTAATTAGTGTCGATATTATTTGGGCTGTTCTGCTGTCTGATATCTGCTAATATGGGAAGTTATTCAGAGCCTGAATTGTCTGTACTTATTCATTCCTGTGAAAACTTCTCAGGTAAACAAATCCCGTTAACCAATACGAGTTTGTGAACAGATTAATCAGTGTGTCCCTCAGGAGCTTCCCAGCCACGACTTCTATTACTTTCCCATCATTTACATTTTTTAATATGTGCACAACAGACAGGTCTGTGCTTACATAGTATCATGAGGTCAGTCACGAGGCCTGTCACAATACCTCCATCCTACACCTGAAGAAAGATTACACTCTATAACTGGGAGAGTCTTTTATGGTGTACAAAGAACACTGCAGACCAGATTCCTCTGCCACCTCCCACATATGTCCCAAGTCAGTGGAAAGCACTGCACCTAGATATATTGTACTCAATTCTTTCTGCACAGAGCACATATGTGGGAGATTCAAGATCACAGAATACTATGAGTGCGTATAGAGACTGATACAAGTGCAAGTCCTTGTAGAAAGGACTAGGTAGAAGGTAGAGGTATGCCCTTAGGCAGAATCAAAAAATACTTACAATGCCTATGCAAGCAGTGTGAAGTAGTATACTGCAAACCTTCAGCACATGCAAATCCTGCTTTAAGGGGTAGCTTCAGTTAGGTAGCAGGACTCCTTTGCTCCTTCAGCCCCTCCTGAACTCTGCAGTGAGCTGCAAAGCAGGCAGCAGAAAGCTGAAATGACAGCTGCCCTTTCAGAGCTCAGAAGTTTATAGAATGGTGGGTGCCAGCCAGGTATCTCACTCAAGTTTACTATTGTGTAACACCATGTGTGATAGAATTGAAAAGAGAAGAATAGTGAGCTAATTAGCAGATGTTGCTATCTCTGCTATAATTGCATTCTACCTTTACATGTTTGGATTTTTCCAAATTAGTCTGATGAAGAGCTTGGCTTGGCTTGCACATTGCTCTGCCGTTTAAAACCGCTCATTTATGTATTTTTTGCAGCCTGCAGGTCTGAATCACATTCTTGTTAGTCATTGCTCATGTTTGCAAGTTTGATGGAGGTCTCCACTGGTTGAAGCTGGTTTTGAAGTCTGTGAAGCTACAACAAAGGAGGAACCAACCCATATTCAGAAGGATTGTTCTGCAAAAATGATGAAAACTTTTTATGACTGTGTCTAATCTGTGGGTTACAGACATGCTTGCCAGTTCTAGGTCTGTGACTTGTTTCCTTATGCATCTCAACCTCATCTCCTGCCCTGTATTTTTTCCTACTTTTCTTACTAAGGGAAAATAATTGTGCTCCTAATGGAATGGAGGAAAAATGTATTTCAGTCCTGTGCCTGATTTGAATTATCAAAGGACCAGCAATATGGAGTGTCCTGCAAAACATTTTGTCCAAAACTCATGGGATCTAGTAATGTTGCTCCATTTTATCCTTAAATATTTGGTATAGAAGATCGCAATGAAATTGGCACTTGATTGATCACCCTATGTCTGTGTACATTTGTGTACATCATCATATACACCAGCACTGATTGATAATCATGTGATTCACATAATTGTCATAGTAACCTTATATGAAAGAAGAGCTTTTTTAATTAGTTATTTCACACACTAGCAAGAAAAAAAGAGAGCTTTTATATGACTTGCCTTTTTGTATGAGCTATTTTTCTGTAAGCTTTTCAGCAACAGAAGAAGGATTGGAGTTGAGTTTATAGACACCAATATTCTTAACACAATTTTGAAACTCAAATCAATGAAAATCAGCTATAGGTTCAGATGTATTTGAGATATTGAGGTAAACAGGATCACAAGAATGCCACCAGTTGTCTCTGACAGTTAATCTGGAACATCAAACTATAAAAGCCTGGGATAGTCAGTTCCCAAAGTGATAGCAACTACTTCTGCAGTAGAGAAACCCCTTCAATTTTCCCACCACTTGGTTTTCAATTACAGAACTTCTGCCTCCATTTTGCCTCAATACAGGGCAACAAATTGCAGCATGCATCATGTCTTTGAAATCAATTATATCTGCTTCCACACTGATTGTTTTCTTTTTTTTTTCAGAGCAGTGAACTTTGTTCTTTAACCTTCTAGATCTCTCTAAACTGTACATGGGCTCTCAGAGCTGTCCCACTACACTAACACTTGAGTCATTGCTGTGATGAATTCCTCCGGCACTTTTGTGGCCATTTTGCATCGCT
This sequence comes from Coracias cyanogaster, assembly GCA_033124195.1. NCBI lineage: Eukaryota > Metazoa > Chordata > Aves > Coraciiformes > Coraciidae > Coracias > Coracias cyanogaster. Next base: position 17,043 of record JAVSBS010010373.1, read on the forward strand.
ATAAACTGAGCTATGTACTGCTTCCAACAGCTCTACAAAACAACAGTCTTGCTGTAAATTGTTCTCTGATTTGGAAGACAGGTTTTTGTATGGTACACAGAAATCTAAAATAGGCAACAGAGATCACAGAGTAACAGCTCAGTCCCAAGGAACAACAATCAGCCAGCGAATGAGCTCTGACAATTTTTATCCAAACAGGAGGAAGGTGGATACACAACCTGTTCATATGCTAGGCATGAAGTTGTTGGTATGAAAATGGAAATATAATGATTGGTAATAATTTCATAGGCTACAGCTTCTTTGCATAGGAAAGTGTCAGTAAATAAAACATGTGCAAAGAGTCATAGTTTTAGTTCCTCTTATAAGCTAATGATTTAACATATATCTTTTACTTATGTTGGTTAGCCAGTAACAATTCCTGAAGGGTCTGGACATATATATTGGCATTCCTTTACTAGTATCAGTTATGTGCTTCATCTATCAAGTGAATTTTTTTTCCTGTGGGATAACAGACTAAAAATGTATCAGAAATGGTTTGAAAAATTTCTTTCCT